>CAUYPK010141161.1:0-22009 GCA_963574355.1 Loris lydekkerianus | reverse complement strand
CGTCTCAGGGGTGTGACAGCAGCAATTCCTGATTTGGAATTCCCTGATTTGCTCCTCAGCAGGGATGAGGAGCCAATGGAGCTGGTGTGGGTGAGGGCAGCAGAGCCAGCGTCAACCCACGAGAGCACAGATGGAAGGACGCTGCCCTGCTCTCCAGCCTTAGGGTCCAGACGGCAGTACATCCAGTGACAAGATAAATGCTCCTGCTCTTTCCAGACGCTGCTCGCTCGTACCCACCAGGAGGACCAGGCAGATGGAAAGTCTCATGCCAGACTCAGAAAATTAAACAGAAGACGGTAGCTCATGCTCCAAAGGAGAGCATTTACCAAGATGATGAGGTCAGAACTTGGGCTCTGAGTCACACAGCTGACAGCCCCATGGACAGCAGAAGCTGACCACAGTGTCTCTCTTGGGGCCAGATGCCACAGCCCACGACACCTGGCCAACAGCGCTCACGGGGGTGTGCTCGACCCATCACTAGCATGAGCACCGTCTGAGCCTGGTCCCTGGGAATGTGACTACTGGGGCAGCTGCAGGCACCAGCTCACCTGGGTGTTCCAGATGTGGACACACTTGTCGAAGGAGCCGCTGGCCAGGTACTTCCCATCAGGGCTGAAAGCTACGCTGTAGACAGGCTCCTGATGCTTGGTCAGCGTGTGGATGCAGACGCCTCGCTCCACATCCCAAAGCCGGACCGTAGAATCAAACGAAGCACTAGGGAGACGAGAGAGGAGACGCAGCCATGTCAGCATGTTGGGGTGGTAGAAAGTTTCTCCACGCCGTGTGACGGGCCTCGGAGGGCTTGCCTTTCTGAGCTTTTATGTTTTGAAATAAAATAAACTGGTAAGGCTTTTCTATTCTAAAATGCAACTCGGATGTATTGAAAATAAAGGCATAGCCATTAAATAGCATTCCCCCCCACCAAAAATCCCAACAACCCCCTCCCCCAAGATGGTGCTATTATGAAATACATTCAGTTTTTTCTGTTTTCCACAGATAGGAATGGTAAATATTGTTGTATACATATCAACCTTTCTAAAGCTGCCACAATTTAAAACACAGTGTCTAGGCCAGGTGCAGTGGCTTACGCCTATAATCCCAGCACTCTGGAAGGCCAAGGTGGGTGGATCACCTAAGCTCACGAGTTCCAGACCACCCTGAGCTAGAGCAAGACCCCGTCTCTAAAAATAGCTGGGCACTGTGGTGGGCGCCTGTAGTTTCAGCTGAGAATTGCTTGAGCCCAAGAGTCTGAGGTTGCTGTGAGCTATGATGGCACAGCACTCTACTGGGGGTGACAATGAGAGACTCTGTCCCAATAAAGAAAGAAGAAAGAAAGAATAGAACACATGACTTGGTGCCTGTGGCACAGTGGTTATGGCGCCGGACACATACACCCAGGCTGGCAGGTTCAAACCCAGCCCAGGCCAGCTAAACAACAATGACAACTGCAACAAAAAAATAGGTGGGCGTTGCGGCAGTCCCAGCTACTTGGGAGGCTGAGGCAAGAGAATTACTTGAGCCCAAGAGTTTGAGGTTGCTGTGAGCTGTGATGCTATCGCACTCACTGAGGGTGACATAGTGAGACTCTGTCTAACAAAAAAAAAAAAAAAAGAGAACACAGCATCTATTGTTATCCACTAAATTGATGCAGCCTTATTTGAAAAAACTGAGTAAATAAACATTTAAATTTTTTAATACTACAGGAATTAAAATATAATCACATCCATATATGTGATCATATTGCCAAGAGCTGTAAATATTATTTTCAAATTTAAAAGCATAATATACATCACAGAGCTGTTATCTAGTTTTCTTTTTAAAATTTATTTTTAATTAATTATTTTTTTTAGGGACAGGGTCTCTCTCTGTACTCAGGCTGGAGTGCAGTGGTGCAATCATAGCTCACTGCAGTCTCCAGCTCCTGGACTCAAGTGATCCTCCTGCCTCAGCCTCCCAAGTAGCTAGGATTACAGGCACCCATCATCATGCCCAGCTAACTTTATTTTTTTTATAGAGATGGAGTCTTGCTATGTTGATAAGGCTAGTCCCCAGCACCTGGCCTCAAGTGATCCTCCTGCCTGGGCCTCCCAGAGTGCTGGTATTATGAGCGCCATCAAGTGGTCTTAGCCACTGCACCTGGCCTTATTATCTGCCTGGCTTTCTCTGAGCAGGGACCCACTAGGCCAGTGGTTCTCAACCTTCCTAATGCCATGACCCTTTAATACAGTTCCTGTGGGTCACGATCCATAGGTTGAGAACCTCTGTACTAGGCACTGGTATGTCTCTTTTACACTCGCTAAAAGGATAATTTATGCTCTTTTGGAGTACCACATGACACAAAAGTACCTTCCAAGTCTTCAAAAAATGGTTACAGTGCTAAGCACTGCATTACAACAACTTAAGTGGATTTCAGGACAATGACTTGAAATATAAGAATTATGGTTTTTTTGCTCTCTGTTCCTTGTTCAAACATTCAATGGATGAAGGAATCTTGTCATGTTTTATAAGAGACAGCTTTGGGTCCAGCAACTGTTAACAACAAAAATCCTCCCTGCTGCCTGGCAGCTACCCACCCAGGCACCACACACAGAGTGGGTGGTGCTTCCTTCTCTAAGGAGGACGGTGCCCACCACTCTCCTCTACCCAACACCCTGAACCTCACAGAGGTTCCTGTTCAAACATTCCTCCCAAGTCTTGTCCTTTCTAGGCTGGACAACACCCATGTTCTGCGAACCAAAACCCTATGGGTCTGTATCAGTTTCCAGCCCCCTCCCAGCCTCCTGCTTTGAGCCTCACCATCTCTTACTCTGGCGTGTGACCAAGTGGCTCCTGCACTCGCCCTCACACTTGTGTTGCAGGGGATCCAGGAAGATCTAGGAATGGCCTGGAAATCTTTTATCACCACACAAAATACTCAATATTGGCAGGTCTGGGTTAAGCCAAGGAAAGCAAGTCCAAGGTCCGGAATGCACTCTTCCAGCTTCCCTTCAGTGTCTGAACAAAAACCTTCACTAAAGCCAAGTTCTCAAAGGCTGGAAAGAGCACATTGATCCTAACAGCCTCATGGCCAAAATGATCCTTACTGGCCAGGCACAGTGGCTCATGCCTGTAATCCCAGCACTCTGAGAGGCTGAGGCAGGTAGATCCCTTGAGCTCAGGAGTTTGAGGCCAGCCCAAGTAAGAGCCAGACCCTGTCTCCACTAATGATAGGAAATTTAGTGGGCACATTTAGTCCCAGCTACTTGGGGGGCTTAGGCAGAAGGACTGCATGAACAGAGGAGTTTAAGGTTGCTGTTAGCTAGGCTGATGCCATGGCACTCTGGCCTGGGTGACACTTTATTGCAAAGTTAGGTGTCACTTGACAATTCTGTCTGGGCCCCTTCAAAGTGAGCTACCACCTCATTTAGCTTCAAAGGGCTTCAGCACCCCGGCAATGCACTTTTGAAAGATTTCCTGTCCTCTCTGTGTGTGAGTTAGTTTTCCTGGCCAAGCAGCTAACTTGGCTGTGGCAAGCCAGGACCGAGTCAGGGCTGAGGGCTGCACTGCCTCACCTGGCCAGCATGATGCTGGAGTTTGGGTTGCTGGTGGCTGGCCCCGTGGGGCTCCACTTGATGGTGTAGATCTCCTTGCTGTGAGCCTGAAGATCGTGGACACATGTGTCCTGCTTCATACTCCAGATCTAGGAACACATAGGCAGCAATATAAACACATGCCCTTCCTCCTACGGGAAGACCCAGTGGTACTCATTTCATGAGCCTGGAGGAGGTGGGTGGCCCGTGGGGTGTCCCGCGGAGCAGAGCCATGAGTAGATGGAGGGGATAGGCCATCTCGTGATACCTCTGACTGAGAAGGAGGGGCTCCCGGGACAACAGAGAAAGGGGACATGCACACAACACTCAACCCCCAAAGACACCAGGGCTGTCGAGGATGAAAGAGCCTGCCCCTGCAGACGCCCACATCACCTTCAACGTCATGTCATCTGAGCAGGATGCCAGCAACATTCCAGAAGGATCCCACTTGATGGCATTGACCTCATTCTGCAAGAGAACACAGGGTTTGAGAGAGACCTGAAGGCCTTGCAGGTGTGGCTGGAGTCCACCAGGGGGCAAGAGAACGCAGGGTTTGAGAGAGACGTGATGGCCTTGCAGGTGTGGCCGGTGTCCACCAGGGGGCAAGAGAACGCAGGGTTTGAGAGAGACACGAAGGCCTTGCAGGTGTGGCTGGAGTCCACCAGGGGGCAAGAGAATGCAGGGTTTGAGAGAGACACGAAGGCCTTGCAGGTGTGGCCGGCGTCCACCAGGGGGCAAGAGAACACAGGTTTTGAGAGAGACACGAAGGCCTTGCAGGTGTGGCCGGCGTCCACCAGGGGGCAAGAGAACACAGGGTTTGAGAGAGGCATGAAGGCCTTGCAGGCGCGGCCGGCGTCCACCAGGGGGCAGGAGAGTACTGCTGATGCCACAGCCTCTGGGGCTCAGCCCTGCTGTGCACTTCCTTCTTTCTTACTTTGTATTTACATAAAAGCACCATCACGGACCACACAGAACCAGCGACCTCATGCTTCTTCCAAGGAAGAAAAATTCCCTACCAGAAAGGAAGCCCAATGAAGAAGACACACAATAAAAGCACATCAAATAAAACCAATAGTTATTTTTTTAAACTGGAAAAGAATTTTGAAAATTAAAAACAAAAAGGACTTTGAAAATCACTTGATGATGCAAGTCACGTGCACAAATGTACATGGTGAGGTGTAAGGGCATCAGGAGAAAAGGATGAGCAGCAGGTGAGGTGTGAGGGTACCAGGGACGCTCTTAGGGGGGCTGAATCCCCACCGGGGACTGTCCACCCTACCCCAACAGCCACTAGAAGGGGACACGCAGGAGACGCACACTCCAACAGGAACTGCCTCCGGCAAAGTCTCGAGCTGGGGCAGATGCTCCCAGGAAAAATGGAGGGGCAGGGGCTCCATCAAGGGGCTCCCTTGTTGGGTGTCTGCAGGGTCCCATCTGCCCAGGACGCCTGTAGTCTCAGCATAGTTAGCTAATTTCACACTCACCATTAATTTTCTAAGTAATTTCACACTTCTAACTGGTCTGGTTTGGAGATGATAAATTACCTGATCTGGCTGCTTTCTGGGGACCCTGAGACGTGAAGGTGTGAAATGGGCAAGTGACAAGGCCACATCTGTGTTCCATGTGGCACAGGTGACAGATGGCCCAGGACTGGGAGGAAGGAAGCCGGAGTCCCAGGAGCAGGCTGCAGCAGAGCCCGGGGAGGTCACAGGGCGGATTGGAGAAGGGTGTGTGTGTCACTTGCGTACAACTGTGAATGTCTCTGTGTGTATGTGCCCGTGTGCCTCTGTGTCTGTGTGTGTAACTGTGATGTCTCTGTGCCTCTGTGTTTGTCTGTGCAAAAGCAGTTTGGGTAGCTCTGAGCAGTTTGGGTAGCTCTGATCACTGCTACTAAGACCCCACAGACAGACTTCTGAGGGCCTGGAAATGTGGAGCCACTGGCCATAGACTGTCCCCCGTGAGCCCACCTTTAATCTTTCTTGGCACAAACCCCCACCCCTAACCCACGTCGCAGTTCCTAGGTAGCAGGCAGAACCGGCTCTGGGGCTCTGATTGTATTTGGCCAGTGCTTAGTTGAAAATAATGAGGCACAGTTAGACCCTAGGAAGAGTCACAGGGTGTGAGGGTGGTGGTGCCCTAAGGAGGGATGCTGTAAACCACAGGGTCTGTGGGCAGCCCTGGTAAGTTTGTGGGTCTTCTAGGGTTAGAGCAGAAACAAGCGGAGACTGGGAAAACAAAAGGAGTCATTTATAAGCATGAGATGTTAAGACGATGGAGACCTGTGACCTCACACACTCCCTTGGGAAGCAGGGACCATGGGCTAGGAGTGGGGGGAGGCACGCTCAGGAGACGAGCAGGTGGGATGAGGAGTTTCCATCAGTCACAGGCCTGATGGCAGCTTTCTGGGGACTCAATCACCCAGCCCCACTTTAACAGGAGCCCCCAACCCGGAATGTTATTCTGGGTGCTGGTGTGAAGCAAGAAGCCACGGGCTGCTCTTGACGCACTCTGCATCCTCTGTGGGACTAGCCACGTGAGGACTGTGGCATCACGTGGGACCCAGGAGCCCAGAGGACTGCCGAGCAGGGCTGGAAAGTGTGGAGGACCAAGGGATGCTGAGAGTCTAAGGGGGCAAGTCCCTGGCAGGGCGTCGTGAGTGTGAAGAACTCAGGCAAACACTCTGAACGGTCCACGCAAGGGGCTTTGGGTACTGGAGCCAGTCTGTTTGGGGACAGAGAGTTGGATGCCACGCTGGGGAATCTAGATCAGCCGTGCTCACTCTGTTGTGCCCACAGCGTGGTATTTTTCAGCCTCTGGTTACTTCTGTAACTCTCCCTCATTGATTTCAGCATCAGAGGACCACAGACCTAGGCATTCAGGGGTATTTCTTTCCATCTGTGCTCTGCTTGGGATTTGCTGAACCTTTTGGATTAAACGTTGATGTTTTCTTTTCTTTTCTTTTTTTTTTTTTAATTTATTGTTGGGGATTCATTGAGAGTATAAGAAACCAGTTTACACTGATTGTATTTGTTAGGTAAAGTTTTTTTTTTTAATTAAATGTTGATGTTTCCTACCCAACTGGAAAACTAGTCCATATTGCTCCACGTATATTTTTCTATTCCATTCTCTTACTTTTGCCCTGTTACGCACGTGCATTCCGAGTGCCTGACATTGTTCTGCAGGCCGTTAAGCCTCTGCTCACCTTTTCTCCCTTTCATGTGCTCTTCAAATCTGCCAATTCCTATGATTGCTTCTGGGTTCACTAACCTAGTTCTGCCTGCTCCAATCTGTGGTCAGCCCATCTGTTAGGATTCTCATTTCAGACATTATACTTCTCCATTCTCAAATTTCCATTTGATCATATGCACTTTTCCATTCTCTAATTGCACTTCCCACCCATTCACTTACAGTGAACACCTTTTCCTTTATGTCCTCGCCTGTTTTTCTCACAGCTCCTTTAAAGTCTTTGCTGCAGTGGCCAACATCAAGGTCGCTTAGTCAGCTTTTCTCACTGGATGGGGCTGATCCAGCCACAGGGACTCAAAAAAACTGGTCTGCTGTCGCAGGAGCTCTCACACAGGAGCCAGAAAGACAGCTGCCATGTCACACTCCACCAGCCTGCAGAGCAGAGCCGCCACTTACTGTGTGTCCTTGGAAGGTTTTGACGGGGCGGTCACAGCCGAGCCGGCAGACGTGGATGCACATGTCGGTGCTGCAGGAGGCGAAGGTAGTGTTGTTCTGCCAGTCTACGTCCAGGGCGGGCGCTGTGGGGCAGAGCAGAGAAGGGGCAGTTGTGGTCACTCGGGTGCCCACAGCTCTGGGAGCCAGAACAAGGAAGAGATAGTCAAGACGCCTTGCTTAGTCCTGAGACAGAACACCCTCCCGGTGTGAGCACTTAATGAGTGTCTTCTTCCACGCTGCAGTGGCGACAAGAGGCCCCTGTGCCCTGCAGTGTGAGGACTCCCTTCCTCCCAGCACAGGCAAGCAAGGCAGGGACATGCCGCTGCTCCCTGGGCAGCTGTGTCCAGCAGTAGCTCTGTGGGGGCAGGGGGCTGACTGAGCTCATTTTTAAACAGGGAGAAGAAAGAAGGAATGGAAGGAGACCTCACACCCCAGGTTCAGGACGCCTGGATTTTAAATGCTCGCTCCCAGCACATCGGTGGCTCCCATCTGCTGGGAGGTGCTGGACAGGAACCCCGCAGGGAGAAAAGAGAACATGGGGTGATACCCTCCCCAATGCCTGGGCTGTCCTCAGCTCCAGTGCCTCCCAGGTCACATGGACAGAAATAACGCAAAGTTAACTGGTCTCATAGTTTAGTTGTGCTCCCCATCTCCACCATCACTTGCCTTTTCTTTTTTTAAGATAGAATCTCACTCTGTTGCCCAGGGTACAGGGCCGTGGCCTCAGCCTAGCTCACAGCAACATCAAACTCTTGGGCTCAAGCAATCCTGCCCTGGCCTATCCAGTAGCTGGGACCCTCCACAACACCCAGCTAGTTTTTGTATTTTTAGTAGAGGTGGGATCTCGCTTTTGCTCAGGCTGGTCTTGAACTCCTAAGCTCACATGATCCACCTGCCTCGGCCTCCTAGAGTGCTAGGATTACAGGCGTGAGCCACAGCGCCTGACACTTCTGATTTCTTTTCTGGGATGGCAGCAGGAAACCCAGCAACTTTCCAACACACCCAAACAGCTGGTAGCCGAGTGGAACACCACACCCTGGTTTAGTCCCCAGAGGGCCAGACGACACAGGTCTGGACCATGCTGTGAGGGACCCTAGAAACACAGGTGAGACGGAACACTGTAGGTGGCACAGCCAGGGCCTCATTCCTCGTTCCTGTCTGCCCTTTCCGTGACGTGCGACCTCCAGCAGGTCAAAGGCTGCCAGAGCCTCTCTACCCATAAAAATACCACAGCGGCCTACAGATGGGGGTGAGTGCTGAGCCAGGAAAGTGGGTGCCAAAGGCATCTGTATCTTGCAAACCTTATCAGCAACATTCACCGTGAAATGGGTCTCCTTCCTACCAGCCACGTTCCCTAGGCTCCCTCCTGCGTGCACTTACAATTGCCTTAAGGGGCATTGCATATAATTCTGAGTTATGATTTCTGAACCATAACACCACCAAACCCAGAACAACTCACCCGAATGAAAAGGAAACTGCTGTTTGGCTTCTCCTGTGTGGGCGTCCCAAATTATTGTTGTCTGCACTCCGCAAACAAAGGAAAAAGTTAGTGACAATTCTCCTCACGCTTTCTCTAGAAACACGTATTGTATAAGAAAAGACAGGGGGCCCTCTCCCCACAAGCCAGCACTGTCCAGCAGTTAGAATATGAGCTACATGGGCAATTTTTAGTTTTCTATTATCTACGTCACATGGGAAAACAACAGAAACTGATAAAATTCATTAAGAATATATCTAAATGTCTTAACACAATAACTAAGACAATGCAGTCAAGGCTATGTTAACCAGTGTGATGGAAATATTTCAAATTGTATATAAAACCAGCACATTGTACCCCATGATTGCATTAAGGTAACAGCTAAGATTTAATAAAAAAAAAAATAAAATAAAAAATAAAAAATATATATATATATCTTATTCAGGAAGAAGTCTAGCTAAAACTATATATATATATATATATATATATATATTTTTTTTTTAATTTCACTCCAAAATAGCCAAAATATTACCATTTAAATACGTGATCAGTATCAGAATCTTATTGGCGGGGATTCCCTCTCGCCCCAAAAATGTACAGAACTGCCCAAACTGCCAAATGTAAAAAACATGGGACAAGGCAAATCTATGTGTCTTTTGGGCATTTTTCCCAATGAAGGGCCGCAGGAATGGGCATTTCTGAAAATCCCTCTGCTCATCATTCCATGAGTTGGCGGCTGTGACACGGCATAGATGTGGGGGCGGGGGAGGGGCAAGGTGCAACAGGGAGGAAAGATGACCCAGGCCTTGGGAAGCAAAGTGATTCTTACACATTTAGACACTGGAGACGCTTAGACAACAGTCAAAGGAAGCTCAAAGGATAATGCTGGAATTAACTGGAATGTTCATCTGCATGGGAACCTTTATACCTCTCTGGCAATGATACTTCATAAAGATTTTCCTTTAAGAAGAACTAGTTATATTTTGCGCTGACTGTGGACGTGTTCACAGGAAACATTCAGAGCAGTGATTGTCATTGAAACGTGGTACCCAGGTTTGGGGTCAGCTCTAGACCAATTAACCCTTGTTTGTCTGTTCAGTCTAAGTCTTCTAAATTTAGACTCACACAAACAAATCTGGCTCTCTCTGCAGAGACTCTGTAACCTCTCCCCAATTCTCTGACACAATCTCACATACTAAGCCAGTTTGTTGGACATTACATTAAATGTACATTAGAGGAAAAGAAACACTGCCGAAAGTTCTGAAGAACTGGACACATATTTTCGTCATTCTGCGTCAAGCATTTGCTGCAGGCCACACCAGTATCCTGTGAGTTACATTTTCTCCACAGGTGCTTTAGACACGGGCAGTGTTATTATTCTTGCCGTGGCTAAGTGACCCTGGTGGCTAGCAAGTGGCCTGAAAGGTTAACACAATTCCAAATATGTGTTTTTGCTGATCACATAGTTCACTTTGAGCATCAGGATTATTCGTGAGAAAAACACAAATGAACGTTTAAAAAAGTCTCTGGCTGGAAAAAGGCAAGGAAACAACTATTTAGAATTTTACACAAGTCAAAGGGTGGCAGTCACTTGTGATCCAGGGTCTGAGTTCCCAGCCCACCTCCATTTTGCACCAGCTGTGTGTCCCTAGGCAAATCAACAAACCTCTCTGGGCTCTAGGTCCACCTCTGTCACAAGGGAGTGATGACACTCTCCTCTACCTCCCATCTTGGGGTACTAGATGGATTAGCACCAGTCAAGTGGTGATACGTAAAAGTGCCATCATTTGAATTATTATTATTATTATTATTACTATTTTTTTGAGACAGAGTCTCATTCTATTGTCCCAGGCTAGAGTAGAGTAGTGCCAGCCTAATTCACAGCAACCTCAAACTCCAGGGCTCACGCCATCCTCCTGCCTCAGCCTCTTGAGTAGCTGGGACTACAGGTACCCGCTACAGCACCCAGCTAGTTTTTCTATATTTGGTAAAAATGGGGTCTCACTCCTTCTCAGTCTGGTCTCAAACTCCTGAGCTCAGGTGACCACCTGCCTCTTCCAAACTGCCAGGATTACAGATGTGAGCTACCAGGCCCAGCCTATAATTTTAATTATTTCAATAATTCAGCACTTAGTCATGGCCTACAGAATGCAATAAAAGTGCTGTGTATTACTTCAATTAGAGTATCTCAGAAAATATTTGATGGTAGTTAACATGGGAACATTTAATGCGTCAACCACAGCAGCTTAGCTTTCTAAAATATGATACGGGGTGGCCATGAAGTTTGTGTGCAATTTAAAACTACACGTGAGCTTTATGGCCACCTTATATGCTAGGGAGCCGGGTCTACATGAAGGGTTTCCTGGCTTAAAAGACAGAGCTACAAAATGAACAGATTCACTGATGTTAAGAGCGGTATCTTAAAGGAAAGTGAGACCCAGAGAGGGCAGGATTGCTGGGGGCACCGCTCGGGGCCAAGATGAAATCTACATCTTCTAATTCTTTGCCCTTGGTTCTCTGTCCCCCAGCAGGAGCTTCTAGGCGCACCTGGGTTTAAGGCCACCACATCTCCCCAGCATCCTTGCCCAGATGCAGAGCAAAAAATTCTAACCCGTGGGCCATCAGGGGAGTGGAGCCGTGTACCCAGTTCAGTTTATTCCTGCTCAGAGCAGTCTGCAGTGGGAAGCATTAGTTTATCAAATGAAGCAGCATCCTGCAGGACAGAAAGTCTGTGCCACTCAAGCACCCAGGTGGGTGAGAGTTTACCCAGGCCATGCCCTGCACCACTGAGCTCCTTCCAGCAACTACAAACACAAGTTGGAGATAGTCCTCTTTCAATCACTGCACAATGCACCTCCAAGAAAAGGGGGAGCTTTGCACAAAGGCAGAATATATTAAGAGAGGATGTGTTATAAATTAACAGGAAGAGCAAAACCATGAAAACAAAACAAAACCTAAACACGTCCTTTTGATTTATGAAGGGGAAGCAGAATTCAAAACAGTCACGATGTTATTTTGAGGTTGAAAATAAATAAGCATCTGTAGCTCGAGGGGATGTACGTTAAGCTAATACTCACTTTGTCCACACCAGCACTCAAAATATAATTCCCCTTTTTGTTCCATTTCAAGGCAAAGATGGGGCCTTTATGTTGGCCTAAGGTGCTGGCCAGGTTACCTGTTAGTAAAAATAAAAAAAAATTGAACCAATGTGTTGACTTCCAAGTTGTGGACACTTCACCGCAGGGTGATGTACAGAAGAACTTCTTGCCCAGGACTTACCATCTTCCGTCCATATTCTTGCAAAACCATCATATGAACCTGTAGCCAGTAGTGTTCCATCGCTCTGAGGGCCAGAAACAGACACAAAGCCACAAACACGGGTCAACGTTGGCAACACTGGAAAAACCCGGAGGGCTTCTTGCAGAATCCCAGGCCTGCCCAGAATATTCTCAGCTCACTCCTAAGTGCCACGTTTGAGAGACTAATCCTTCGTGTGCGAAGCGGGGGAGCCAGAGCATTCACACAAGTGTGTGCACACATACACAGGACCCACAGCATGATGCAAGGCAGCCGTGAGAGCAGGGGACCCTTCACCGCTGTGTGCTCTCCGATTAACGGCAGAATTAAAAATACCATGCAGAGTCAATCTTAAGGCTTTCCAGAAAGTAAAACCAAGTTGACCTGTGGGTGTCCCATATGTCAATGCAGGTGACACCAGTGCTGAGTATCATGGCAGACACACACACTCTCAGCTGCCCCCAGCGTCTCCCCAGCAGGGCCACCCCCAGGTGTTCCTTCACTAGAAAGCTTTGTGGCCACACCCTGCTCATCCTGCAAAGGCATGTTCCTGATGGAAAGACTCGGCTGCACAACAGGGCCCACCATGGCCTTGCTTGGCGCTCTTGAAATACAGCAGCCTCTGCAACCAGGCTCAGCGTGGGGCTGACCACACACTCTGCCTGCCTGCTGATGAGCACATCACGGTGTTCTCAGACCCAAGGGGTTGAAGGTACTTACGTTCCAGTCCAGCGAGGTGACGTCTTTGTTACTGGGGACATCGTGGCCCCCTTCCCGGATACAGTGCCTCAGCACAAGCTGCGTGGACCCCCCGTTGCTGTTCTCATTAAGGTTCCAGATCCTCGCAGTGGAGTCTCCGGATCTGTAGAATAAAAACCCACGTGTCTTGTCCACGCCCAACACTATGTTCCCCCACCCCTTTGTGCTTAGCCATTTTTAATGGCTCCCCACCCCAGAGAAGGGGGATGGTGGCTTCCCCACAGTACGGGCGATGCACAGCACAGAGCTACCCTCGCCTGGGTCTGCAGAGGGGAGCGAGGTTTCCCTAAGGCAGAGCCCCAGGGGACAGCCAGCAGGTTGGGTCCTCAGACACCCGTCCTGACACCCTTACCCAGAAGCTAGCAGGTCACTGACAGGGTTCCAGGCACAAATGAACACCTCGGACTCGTGGCCCCGGAGGACTGTGGCTTTGTTGGGTGGAATCTCAACATCCCCATCTATTTCCATTGGTTTCGAATGATTATCTGTCGTGGGAAACAGGAAAAGACACGTGGCTTGCCGATACAAGAGAAACACATTTTCAGGGCACTCTTTTTTTAGAAACGCCTTGTTTTATGCATAATATTGCCTGTGACCCACAGATTATAGGACCCACCGCTTTTGTGTGACTTAATCAATATTGTATGTATTTTATATTTGGACAGTCTCTCAATTTGATTGAGGAATAAAACCATTTATTCTTTATAACTGGGGCTTTGGACTAAAGCAGCCCCCAGCCCTGAGCTGCATAATGAAGTCTGATGGGTACACAGTCATCACATGTCTTCACGGTGCCCAAGGCTCCCACTGCGGGCTGAATCCTGTCACCCACGATTCATAGGTTGAAGCCCCGACCCCCAGGGCCTCAGGACCCCAGGATGTGGCTGTGTTTGGAGATGGGCCTGTAAAGAGGTGATTTAGGTATCTACGCTGCAGGTTCTGTGGGATTTCATTACCACCCTGAGCAGATGCCCACAGCTGCTTCTGCACAGCCAACACACAGCGGAGCAGCAGGGAGAGGCCATTATGACCCCCAGGGCCTGAGACATTCACTATCTGTCCCTCCAGGGAGCCTGGCAGCCCCTGCGTCACCACGAGAGCACAGGTGCATCGTCTCATCAAACAATCAGCGATGGCTGATAATTTCATAGCAATGAAGAACTGGGTCTGCTACATCACATCTCTTTCATAAAGGTGTTTCTGTGGAAAACCCTGGGGGGAGGAGGACTCACTTCTTACTCCATGGCAGTAACCTGAGGCTGCAGTGCTTCTGTTTCAACATGTAAAAAAATACAAAAATTCCTGGAGGTCCTACTTGGATGGAGACAAAACATTCACATAACAATGGGACTCTCCAGACTTGGGGCAGGTGGAGGGCACAGGCAGAGCCCAGAGCACGCGTGCCCAGGATGGCAAAGAGCCATCCTCTAGGGGACAGGCCAGGAGGGGGAGCAGTAAGGCGCCGGCCTTAGCCCAGGGCTCTGCAGACAGCTGGGGTTCCAGACAGGGCAGGTGCGCTTCCCAGCAAAGGGGATTCTGACTGTGGGTTCGAGGACAGGGTGTGTTTTGGTTTGAGCTTGGTCCTCCTGATGTGGGAGTTGGTTCACTGAGGTGCACCATGTCTGAGCAATTTTTATTATGTCACTGCTTTAGTTGCTAAAAAACAAACAAAAAATCCCCCGATACGTGGTTTTATGTGACTCAGAGCATCTCTGAGGTCCTCCTAGACCAGGTATCTGAGAAGGCAGAGTGGACACCTGCCCTGTGACCTGCCCAGGGCTGCTCTGCTCTGCTGCATTCTCCGGAGGCTGCCGCAGCAGGACTCCAGGTGAGTGGGCAGCTGCAGGTGACAAGGACCAGCAGAGACGTCCCTGCTCTCATGATGCGATCAATGTCTTACGGGGTTCACCTTTCTGTGCTCTGCCCTCTTCATCTGGGACGTTAACTTGGTAAGTGCCATGGTGTTTTCAGAAAGCCTCCGCCTTCAAATGCCCCATGCTCTGGGGGCTCCAGAGTTGTTCCCTCGGCAGTGCTGCCTTTGTTTATACCAGGCTTCTCATTCTGAGCACAACCTGCAGCCCAGCAAGTCTGCCTCCCGGGTCAGGGCAGGCCCATTACTGGTGGAGATGAGCCATGCTACATGCCCCCTCGAGAGCCTCAGCCTGCTAAGTGGTCACTTTCCTCCACGTGGCAGAAGGTCAGAATGAAACCTAATGAAAGCCTGCTGAGACATATTAGCAGCGGAGGGGACGGGCTGCCTTGTGGCCAGGTGGGAGTGCACTGTGAACCTGAGGGACGCAGGCTACAGGTAGCCCTGAGCTGAGGACCCAGCACAAGCCGCAGGCTGTGCACAGGCTCTGAGCACAGGGAATGACTGCTCTTCCTCCCCTCCCCTTCCTCCAGTGGCCTCTGTCACAGAGTTGTCTCTGTTCCATTCACAAGTGGGGCCCACACAGACTCCACAATAGAGTCACTGAAGATGTGAAGAAACTTGCAGTTTAAATGGTGGCAAAGTTCTTCCTCGGCAGACACCAACCGCTCAACATTCACCAATCACAAATGACTTAATGGGATGTAAAATTACACAACCAACCAGCCTGTAGCACAGTGGTTACAGTGCCAGCCACATACACTGAGGGTGGCGGGTTTGAACCCAGCCTGACCCAGCTAAATAACAACGACAACTGCAACAAAAAATAGCCGGGCGTTGTGGCAGGCGCCTGTAGTCCCAGCTACTGGGAGGCTGAGGCAAGAGAATCGCTTGAGCCCGAGAGTTTGAGGTTGCTGTGATGCTACGGCACTCTACCGAGGGCGACATAGTGAGACCCTGTCTCAAAGAAAAGATTAAAACCAACCATATCCACTCTCTTCATCTTTGAGAACTTGAGGGCTGTATTCCCTGTCATAGGACAGTCCCTGCTAGGGGTTTTCTTATTCTTCTTTCCCTGCCTGTCACCGTGGGCCTCTGCCTCCACCAAGACTCTGCCGCTGGCCAGCGGGGGGGCTTCTCACTTTATGCGAGGCCGTTGGCCTCTGATGCTCATACTGCAGCGGAAGCAGTGTTACAGTCTGTGCAGTCTTCCCATTAAACACTGGATCTGACTCTCCAGCCCGAGAGAGACCTCAAGGATTTGTTCACGGTGGCCAAATGCAGTGGCTCACACATTTAATCCTAGCATTCCAGGAGGCTGAAATGGGTGTATTGCTTGAGCTGAGGAGTTTGAGACCAGCCTGAGTGAGAGCAAGAACCTATCTCTACTAAAAATAGAAAAATTAGGGCAGTACCTGTGGCCCAAGGAGGAGAGCGCCAGCCCTACATGCTGGAGGTGGTGGGTTTGAACACAGCCCCAGCCAAAAATTGCAAAATAAATCAACAAATAAAATAAAAATAGAAAAATTAGCCAGGTGGTGCCACACCAGGTGCCACCCAGGTGTGGGAGTAGCCCCAGCTACTTGGGAGGCTGAGGCAGAAGGATGGCTTAAGCCCAGAAGTCTTAAGGCTGCTGTGAGCTATGACACCATTGGCACTTTACCCAGGGTGACAGAATGAGACTCTGTCTCAAAAATAAATAAATTGACTAATTAGAAAAAAAAAAAAAAAATTGTTCACTGGTGTGTTTGACTTGTCAGTGGGCTGCAGACTTATCACAGGTGGCCTGGCTGGGCCATTGCACATGAGGAAGTGGTGGCCCCAACTCGGTAAGACACCAACATCACAGCTCCAGCTTCCAGGCTCGTGGAGTGCAGAGGGAGAAATGCCTTTGCAGAAAGGAAGGACACAGCCCCCTGCCCCCTCATGGAGGCACGTGTACACTCCCTGACCCCAGACCCTGGCACAGAGTCCCTCCGAATTTATAAAGCCGTGTGCCAAAGTGGAGATGGCTTGTCCAGGTGCAAACTCGGGCTCTCCCTCACTTGCCACACGCTCTTAGGTGATAATTTAATAAAGCTGGACCCCCTGGTGTTTTGCAAAGACCAGATAAGCTGATGCCTGTGTCTGGGGCCTGGTGTCCCTGTCCCTGCTGTAACAGGGAGCTTGACTATTCTATCACTTGGCTGGAAAAGTTCTGTGTGGAAAGCTGGAGGCTGGGAGTAGAGGTTTGCATGGATGAAGTGCTCTGTTTCTGCTCACTGATCACCTGGCTCTCCTCATTCCCCAGAATCCTCAGATCAGCTGCAGGGCAGGCGGTCCCACAGCCAAGGCTGAGTGAGCGGAAGATTCTGCCCGGTCTCAGGATTCTGGGGAGATCAACGGAATGTGCGGCTCCTCTGGCCACACAGTGAGCCAGCACTGGGCACCACCCGAGGAGTCTACGTGGGCAGGTCTTAGGGAGTCACTAAGCCCAGAGGACGCCCAGGGCCTGCACTCACTTATTACGTGTGCTCCGTTCTCCTCTCCATTCACCGTCGCCTCTCCGTTCTTTGGTGGGTTTTGCTGGGAAACAGCCGCTGGGGTTGTCGCTGCTGCCGTCGCCGTGGCGGCCGCCGCTGCTGCTGCCGCCGCCGCTGCTGCTGCCGCTGCTGCTGCTGCCGCCGCACTGGCCTGCTGCTGAGTGAGCTTCTCTCGGAACGCCTGCTGCCGTGTCTGCACCACATCAGGCATCACTGCGTCGATCAGGGACAGGGACTCTATGGGGCGGCCGTCAAACACTGTGCCGTCCTGGGAAAGCAAGCCAAAGGGACAGCTGTCTACCTGCCCAGAGAGGCCTCTGCTCCTCTGGCAAGAGCGGGGCAGGGACGTGGAGCGCAAACAGGTGGCGCCAAGCAGCAACAGGGCCCAGGGGAAGGCGAGTTTGGTCAGGTACCTGGGAGTGTGAGGTGAAGGGATCCCAGAGGGCATAGGTGGGGGTGAGGCAGGTGAACATGGGACACCACTGATGAAGAGCCAGGAATGGTGGCTGTTCCCAGCGTCAGACCGAGCTGGGGCACCATGGACACCTGTTTTATTCCATGACAGAAAGCACTAACCCTAATGCTGCAGTTTTCAACGAGGTGATTCTGCCTCCTCGGGGGACATTAAGTAAGTTTGGTAACGTTTTCGGTTGTCCAACTGGAGAGTTGGGGCTAGTGGCATCGAGTGGGTGGAGCCAGGACACTGCTCACTGGTCAACACTCTGCCCTGCCTAGGACGCCCCAGAGGGCCATCCAGCCCCAGGCCCCGTGTGCTGAGGCTGAGAAGCTGTGCTCAGACACTACCACAAGGGTGGAAAGTCACGCAAATCCACGCAGGAGGGGCGTGCTTTGGAAGCACCAACTCCAGTTTGGAGATGCCTGCACCCTCCTGGACGAGTCTTAGTACATGTGTCTGCTGAGTTTAATAAAAAAGGTGAAAAAATAAAATAAAATAAAATAAATAAAAAGGTGACTTGCTGCTCCTAGAAATGGCTCCTTAGGCTCAGGGTGTGGACAGGACAAGGACTTTATCAGCGATGCTTCATGTTTTTGAATGTCCTTTGATTCTCAGGTTTCCATCTACCATGAAAAGATTCCCATACACATATTTAAAAAGACAAGAGGAAGTGGCTGGGCGTGGTGGCTCACACCTGTAATCCCAGCTCTGTGGGAGGCTAAGGAAGGAGGATTGCTTAAGGTCAGGGGTTTGAGGCCAGCCTGGGCAACAGAAAGACCCCTCATCTCTACAAAAGAGAAAAGCTAGCCACACTCTGTGGCAGTACATGTCTGCAGTACCAGATACTAGAGTCTGAGGCAGGAGGATCACCTGAGCCTAGGAGTTGGGGGCTGTAGTGAGCTACGATGACACCACCGCACTCCAGCCTGGGTGACAGACGTCTGGAAAGACATAACAAATACATAAAAACAACATAGGAGGAAGTTCTTTCCTTGTGATGTACTCCAAATTCTTGAACCACGTGATACAGGATGGCTCAGGGTTGTGCCTGGCACTTGTGCAAACACGTTTTTACACGTTCTGAACTTGAATTACCTTGGAAATGAGAACAACTTCAGCTGAAGAGTATCTGAACAAAATATCTCCCCAGCTGATTTCTAATTATGAGACCATACTGGAGGTAAGAAAAATGTGCAAACCAATACAACCTGTCACCTCCTTGGTCACCCTTCCCCTGACAGCCACACAGTGGGCAGTGCTGGGGACTGGCCAGCTGCTGCACGCCCCTTCCCCCTTCATGCCCCAAGAGGAGAAGTGACTGCCCCAGGTAACAAAAGCACCTTCCCATTTAAACTCCAAGGCAGAAGATCTCACATTCTGAGGACTAGAAACCACTGTGACATACATGTGACAAATGATAAAACCTTCCCGTTGGCTCTAGCCATGCTGGGATTTGGAGGGCCAGGAAGCGAGGCTGTGAAAGCTCCTGACAGATGGGAACCACCACGGGAAATGCAGTCACACCCTGAGACCTGCGGGCGGTGGAGCCTCGGGGGCGTGTGCCCCACCACACACTCACGTCTTAGGATGGAGAGACAAGATGTGGGACGGAATACCCCGGGCATCCAGTGTGCAGAGAGGAAGGGAGGAGGTGGCTGTCGCCAGAAAGAAAGGGCACAAGATGGGGGCAAACACCAGTGTTTCCAAAGACGCAGACTGCAGGGCAGTGGTGCAGGAAAGAGAAAGCGGAAAAGAGGATGGACCTTGGAGACTTCCTAAAAGTTTTCTCTAAAAGCTGAAGAGAAAGTGGTGTAACAGGCTATGAAGAAGAGAAGTCTGCAGGGGTGGAGCAGCTCCAAGGAAGGTGGAGAGGAAGGATGCTCCGCCTTGCAGGGGGGATGGAGGGTGAGTGCACAGAAGGCACTGGAGAGTGTGGGTCAGTAACGGGGACTCGGGCAAGATGGCCATGGGTCCCAGAGGGGCCGGGGATCATCCCTGCAGAATCCCCAGAGAGGGCCGAGCAGTGAGAGAGTGAGGGGTGCTGTTTAAACCCCAAACAACCAATTCTGAACACTGGCACAGGGCAGCACCCGTACCCACTGTGCCTTAACCTAAAGAGCAGGGAGGACACGAGCCAATCGGCAGGATTTCCGTTTGCAGTTACTATTGCGTCCTGTCACATCAGCTCTGAAATGCGCACCGTCGTGGGATCGTCCCTTGAGACTCTCCTTAACACAAGAGCCACCACCTCTCTATCTGGGACTCGCCCTCTGGGCATACCTGTTCTCAGGCTCCCACAAAATACAGAGTCTGCTTGGCTGTGTGTGGGGTCCCTCCTCAGCCAACCTGCCGAGAACGCAAGGAGATGGAGCACATCTGTGGATGTGCCAGAGGAGCGCTCGCTCCGGGTCCTGAAAGTGCTTTAGCTGCCAGGACTCTGTGCGTTTATGTGCAAAACACAGACCCCCCTGGCAGGGGCTGCAGAAGCTTCGAGTGGTGTGTCCGCAGGACTGCCATCCTCTCATCAAATAGAGCAGTGACACAAAGTGGGGAAGCCCCAACTGACCCTCAGACACAGGGGACGCACGGCAGGTCCGGACCTGCTCCGTGGGCTGCCGAGTGTCCCCAAACTCGCGTCTGGGGGCCCCTACGTACCTCATTGATGCTGATCTCGGCTTCCACATACTGCAGCCCCTTCTGCAGAATAGAGATGAGGGCAGCCGGCGGCACTAGCGTCCCATTGATGTTGGACTGGCTGATGTGGCTCTCAATCCCGAACGTAAAAGCCGAGTGGGAAAAGCCTGCAGGGAGAGGGAGGTCAGGCTGGGTGAGACAGACAGTGGTGGGAAAGGCACGGCTGCTGAGATCGGAGGGTGGCCTGTGGGCCTCCCCTGCACTTGCTCCATGGTGACGGACACCACTGAGGGGTGCTGCTGATCTGGAGTCAGGCAGGCAGCGAGGACAGGGAGAGAGACAGACAGTGGAGACCCAGAGAGACTGCTGCCTTTAAAGGGCAGAACCTTTCACAGTTGTTAACAGAGGATGGAGTTTGCCCTGTGAGCCCCCGATGGATGTTCCCACCACGGAAACTTGGCACTGGGTTCCCCCAACTCTCTGCAGAGGCTCACACAGAGGCCTCTTTGTGTCCCCAGCTGCAGCACATGGGGCGCCGTCTTCAGCCGAGATGAGGGGCAGTGCATGAGGTGCAGAGGCTTGTGGGGGCAGATGCAGCACAGGACCCCAGCCCAGAGAAGATGAGGGAGACATGTACTGCACTGGGGGAAGGCTTCTCTGAGCACTGGGGACGTTGTCTTTGCAAGAGAGACCGGGCCTCCCTGTACACCTGGTGTACTCCTTTATGGCCTCTGTGGGAAGCGGCTGCTCGAACAAACACCTGGCAGTTCAGGTGCGTCAGGAGAATGCTGGCTGTAGGTTCTTGAGTCAGATGTGGGGAGAAGAATGGGCTGCTGCCACACATAGAAGGCCACACCTCACCATTTGGAAAAGGCCTGTGATGGCACAAGGCGCGGGGTGGGCGCTGGATAGCTGCATCAGTCCTCCTTAGGGTAGGAAGGCGGCATCTCACGGCTGGTACACAGCGTGCTGCAGCAAGCCCAGGTGCAGGGTCCACAGAGGGCCAGGCCTGGTGTAGGTTATGGGGCCCCAGCGCCCGCTCCCTGGCTGGTGGAGGGCTGGGAGTGCCAAAGGCCCTCTCCTCCCAGGCCTTGCTCTCTCAGGCTGTTTACATTTCCCGCACACCAGGGTTAGGAGATCTGAAAGTGACCACCCAACTCCTACCCAACTCCCATTTTAGGATACTCTGCCCTGTCCCGGGAAGGCTGTCAACCCTCTGCTCTCTTTCACCTGGCCTAAAGAGGCAGCTGCCCTCACTCTACATCAGCGCCCTCAGCCACAAACCAAGCGCGCAGTGCAGTAGACGCCACCAGGTGGCACTGTTGCTCCAGGAGAGGGGATGCCGCCTGCAGCGACCGCCACCTTTTCTCTGCTCTCTCCTCCACCCACCCACGGATCCTAACCCACTGCCGGTTACATGGAGCATACCGAATACGCACTTTAGATGTATCAAACAGATTAACAGGGCAGCTGCTGCCCGTGCCATTATCAATTGCTACCCATGTCACCATCAGTTGCAAGAGGCTTGCCTTATTTCCTTACAAATCTGTGACCAACTGCATGGGTTGAAAAGGAGCCAGCCCAAGGTTCCCCACCCTAGGGGTTCTTCCCGCCTGTGCACTAGGAGAACAAAGGCCCCAAGCTCCCCGGCTCACCTTGTCCTCTAGTAGGTTTTCCCTTTCTCTATCCACTTCCCCCCCCCCCCACTCCTACAACCAGAACCCCACTCCTATGTCCACCAAG
>CAUYPK010141159.1:0-14045 GCA_963574355.1 Loris lydekkerianus | reverse complement strand
GACTTCTCAGAAAGACAACCAGGGGTCCTTAAACTGCGGCCCGCTGGCCACATGAGGCAGTGTGATTGTATTTGTTTCCGTTTTGTTTTTTTTACTTCAAAATAAGATATGTGCAGTGTGCATAGAAATTTGTTCATAGTTGTTTTTTTTTAAACTATAGTCCGGCCCTCCAATGGTCTGAGGGACAGTGAACTGGCCCCCTGTTTAAAAAGTTTGAGGACCCCAGGACAAGACCGTGAAATGATGGTGTAAGAAGGTAAATGACTAGCTGGGCATTGTGGTGGGCGCCTATAGTCCCAGGTTTTGGGAAGGCTTAGGCAGGAGGATTGGATCACTTGTACCCAGGTATTTGAGGTTTCTGTGAGCTAGACTAATGCCACTGCACTCTAGCGGGGGGCATCAGAGTGATACTCCCCCCCCTCCCAAAAAAAAGAAGATAAGTGAATGGAGACTCCCAGGAGTGGAATAGACAATGAGCTCTCCAGAAGAGGATAGAAGTTAGAAATGTGCTCTGAAACAACCAGAAAAGGCCTCACATTGGGGCATAATCTGGGCTCGGAACAACTAGCCAGGTATGGGCAATGAGAGGTCATCGAGAGGAGAAACTAACCCCAGGAAAGAATCCCAGGTGATGAGGGCAGGGTACTTCACTGAAAGGTGAGTAGAGCCACCTGGCCAGAGAGATCTTTTGAGTAAGTCTATGGGCTCTCATCGCCATGCTGAGGAAATCCATTTCACTCCTAAGTGTCTTATGAAAATCTGGCCACAGTGACTTTTTTGAGGGGAGAGACTGGGGGCAGGGGCTGTTTGTAAGATGAAGCAAATTAATTGCACGTGACTAAAGAGTAAATTCTGATGTCAAGATCCTTACCATTCAATCAGTCTTACATGTGTTGCCAAATAAAAAGTTCTGAAATACTTTAAATATTGGTCTTTGTTGTCCTAAAATGGTGAACAAATTACTGTAAATTAATGGAATTTACTTCCCCTGTTATGGAGATAACATCTTGGTCTGTTCCCCAGGCTGGAGTTGGTGGTATGATCATAGCTCACTGCAACCTCAAACTCCTGGCTCCCACAATCCTCTGCCTCAGCATCTGGAGTAGTTCAGACCACAGGCACATGCCACCACGCCTGCCTAATATTTTTCATTTTTATAAAAATGGGGTCTTGCTATGTACCCCATGCAGGTCTCAAACTTCTGGCCTCAAGCATTCCTCCCACCTTGCCCTCCCAAACTACTGGGATTACAAATGTGAGCTGCTGCACCCAGCCACATTTTTAACTTTATTTTTAAACAATGACATACAACTATTAATAATTAATTATGAGGAATCACTACAAACTATTCATAATTAATTTTGGACAGAGGTATGGAATGTACAGAAGGAAAGAAGGACTTACATTTTAAAAACTATGTACTTTCATACTGTAAAGCACATAGATTTAAAAATTAAGCATTTTAAAAATATTTTTCTGTCATTCAAAAAGAAAAGTATCAAACAACCCAGTGCTCATGAAATACCAGACACTGACCATATTCCTTTCTTTCTCGCTTTCTCCTGAATAAGTAATGTTTCAAATTTAAATAATATTTAAAAAATAACTTTTGCCCTCACCCTTATCTCCTGTCTCTGGGTTTTGTCCCACCACATCTTCTCTGGATACTCAGTCTACCATAAAGCACTACTCTTCTTGCATATCAGTCTGGGGTTTTCTTTTAAGTAGATAAAATCACTCTCTTTATCTTTCTTTTCTTTTTAACAAAAAAGGCACCAAGTTGCCATATCCACGTGTATTTTTGCCTTGTTTGTTTTTTCCCTTGCCTGTCTATCTTGGAGGTTCTTCTGTCTGGGAGCTGCTCCATTATTTGGTACAGCTGCACAGCACTCCATTGGGTGAGGAGAATCACGGTGTTCTGAGTGCTTTACACCGAACACCTCACTAATCCTCACAACAACTCCCTGAGCGAGAGCCTGTTATGTGCTCCCTTTTACAGATGAGAAGACTGGTTCAGAGAGGTGGAGCCTTAGACAGTGGTAGAACATGATATGGACTCAAATAGTCTACACTGAGATTCCTTAGTTTCTGAGTCCCTTAAAAACTGATAGATAAAAACTTCACGTCAACATTTGAAGCTAATGCTGCAGGAGTTGGGAGGTTCTGTGTCTCTCTGCCTATCCCCTCTAAACTTAAAGGATCAAATAGTATATTAATTAATGTTCTTCAGCCCACAAATCTGTATTATCTGCTCAGGCTGCCATAACAAAGTAGTATAGACTAAATAGTTCAAATAACAGAAACTTATTTGCTCACAATTACAGGGGCTGGAAAGGCCAAGGCCAGGTGGAAGGTTCGGTTTCCGGTGATAGCCCTTTTCCAGCTTGTAGGCAGCCACTCTTCCTGCTGTGTCTCTGGTCTCTCTGGACACCCCAAGAGCCCCACTCTCATGATTTCATCCAACCCTAATTACCTCCCAAAGGCCACATCTCCAAATACCATCACATTGGGGGTTAGGACCTCCACCTGTGAATTCGCGAAAACACAAACATTTAGTGCATAGCTCTTTGTTTAGAGACTGTCCAACTTTACACTATTGAAGTATTGTTTACTTTAATAATATTATAGTCAGCCATGTGTATTAAATGCTTGCTCCATGTAGCACACCCCATGAAGTACTTCAAATATACTAATCATAAGAGAAATTATTACTTGTGGAAAAAGATGTAACCATCCTCATCCTGAGCTGAAGATTTGCCCAGCACTAGGGAGCAGGCAGACCCAACTGTTGTGACAGAGACAGTTTTATGGATTTTGTTTGTTTTTTGTTTTTTTGAAAAACTAGTAATGGTCATGTTCTACCCTGTGATATTTTCCCAGGTGATAAGAGTAGCATTTCTCATGTTTACAGGCACAAACCTGTTTGTGAGAGTGCCAGGAAGAATTAAACGACCATATTCACCCCCAAGTCCACACTCTCCCTCCATACCGTTCTAGGATAGGAGAAACCTGGTGTTGAATGCTGGGCCCCACCACTGAGGTGGGAGGTAATCGTCTCAGATGGGAGGTCTTTATTCTTCATGTTGTCATCTCACAAGATTCCGTTTCATGCTCAGAATGTTGACCTGTTTGCAGCAACCCTAACGGTCCATAGGAAGAACTGAAGGAGAAGAAGTGTCGTGAATGAGGGGCAGGGGACAGCACCTGTGCCCTGTTGTCTCAGCAAATTATGTTTGCTTTAGGACCCGTGAGTGCAGGCATGTTTTCGAAGAGACTCCCATAAATGACATAAAATATACAGAACATATCTTTTTAGAAATTTGCATTTCAGAATTTGTTTACTTTAATAATGTTTTAGTTTTAAATTGTCTAGACTAATATATTGTACCCTAAATTTGTGTTAGGTTCAGAATGTCAGCATCTCAGGTATGAAAAAAAGTTGGTAGTTATACAGGGTCCATACAGAAAATAAGAAATAGAGCAGTAATTTCAAATGTGTTTGTAGAATTATCCAGACATGACTTTCAAACAACTTGTCAGGGAGAAGGCAGCAGCAGTGTTCTTTAAGCAGACCGTGTGGAAAGGAAATTCGAAACAGAGGAAAATGACTTAAGAAAAATGATCCCAATGAATCTAAATCATGGAATTAAAATAATCACTGGATTAAGTAAGTAGGTGTGAATGACGTCACCTTCTAATATTCTTCAGGCAATTCTGTAAATAGAAGAGAAGAATGATACAGAACAGGAGCTGACAGATTTTTTTAAAGGCCAAATAGTAAATATTTCAGGCTTTGTAGACTATATGATCCCTGTTGGAGCCACTCAATGGTGCTCATGATAGAGTAATGTGAAATCCACCACAGACAAGTCAGCACAATTCCAATAAAACTTTATTTACAAAAGCAAGTGGTGGGGCCAGAGCATAAACCATAGTATGCTGGTAAAGAGTGAAGTAATATTATTTTTTAATTTCTTAGTCCTTTAACCATGAAACTTATGATAGTCTTCATCATGTAAACAGTACAGAGTAGTGTACTGTAGACACTAATGTAATGTAATGTAAACAATACAGAGTAGTGTGAGGCTTGGTCATAGTTTTACATTTATTTTTCTGACTCTGAATAAATGGCACAACATTGTTCTAAAACTTACACTGGAGGTATTGATTTAGTTGCCAGACCAGGAGAGTTCTAAATTTATAGTCATTTGAAATCTGAGAACCAATGCAAACACAAAACCTGTAGATACCAAGGGTCTTTGGACTTTAACTTTTTTTGTACCTTAAGTGACACTTTTGTTGAGTGACAGGCTTTATTACTATGGAATTTAACCTGGGAAGGTTAAAAACAGTTGAAAGTTCAAACCAATAACATTAATGTGTATTGAGAGTTTACTATGTGCCAAGAAAATAAAAGGCAGGTCTGGATAGGGCCTTGTCCAGGTAGCCAAGGAGTGGGACTGCTAGAAGGAGAACTTGGGTGGGTTGACTCACTGCATCCCAGAAGCTCCACATGCTTTGTCTATGCGTGTTCCCGCCTACTCTGAACAGCTGACACCTTAAAAGGTGGTGCCCTTTTAAGACTTCCAAAACCTGCTTTCTTTTGGAGGCCCTACCCCATCCTCTAGAACAGATTAAAATACACTCACATGCCATGTGAAATACACCTTTAAAAATCCTTTACAATTTTCTAATGGGCTTTTTATAATTTTGCTTTTGGAGTTGACTATGAGTAATGCATTTAATTTACAGTTGGTTTCTCTGTAATATCAAACTTAAGAATTCTTAGAATGTGGGAAAATATTCTATGCTACATATTATTTTCAAGTGTAATGAATTTTGTAATGAATACTAACTGCAACAATTAATAAAAATGACTTAATATGTTTTTTAGACATTTCATTACACATTATTAATTTTGTCATTCTAGCTTTCTCTTTTTATTCTGAAGCCCATATATTTTCCTTCTAAATGTCTCAAATATTTGTGTGGGACCTTCAAACCCTGGTAGGCATTAAGCCCAGTAAGTGAGAGATAAGAGTGATCCTGGGTGTGGATACAGCTGTGTGACACTGGGGAAGGAGCTTCTAAACTCTGAGCACCTCAGTGTCTTCATCTGTACAGTGGGGGTATTATTGCCTCCCCCACTGAGGTTGTGTATCCTTTCGTGGTGTTGGATGAGCCATCCATCTGTAGTTGTCACAGGGACTAAGATGGCAGGTTCCACACCCGCCTACCTGCCCATGGAGCAGAAGTGAGGGGAGCCTTTAGTTTCCAGCTCAGTGTCCTGACAGGCTGGGTGGGGCCCTGGCTGCCTTTGCTGTACTTTGCGAGACTCTCACCTACCTGCCGCTCCTTCCCTCCTGTACCTGTCACATGTTTTTATTCTGTATTTTTGATGCTTTGACATCTTGAGGACATGTTGACCCATAAGGGACTGCCCCTCCCAGGGGCAGCTAATTCCTAGGGAGAAAAAATGGCTGGCCTGCTGCTGCCAGAAGGCCTTTCATGTGCAAAGCCACACCCCAGCCACCTCCTGTAGCCTTTATTGGTCTGTCACTCGCTGGGCTGCTGTCTCCTGCCCTGATCAACCCAGGGCAGATACTAGGGAAGTAGGTACATCCCCTGTGCCCCAGACTCTTCTGAAATTATCCGAACCCTGTTCCTTGACATGGAAAGTCCACTGACCTTGTTCTTTGCCATGGGAAATAATAAAGGCTCTTGCTCATGTTTCTTCTCTCTGTACCTCCTTACCTGCCTGGGGCTGACCTACCTTGGGTGCTTCCCCATGGGCCCCCTCCCCGTGGGAACTGTGAGTAACAAACTCGCTTTTCAGTGCTAGTCTTTGCCTGACCTGTTGGCCCTGTCATACCTAATTTTTTTTATTTTTTTAAGATAAGGTCTCTTTCTGTTGCCCAGGCAAAGGTTCAATGGTGTCATCATAGTTCGCCATAACCTCAAACTCCTCTGCTCAAGTAATCCTTCTGCCTCAGCTTCCTAAGTACCTGGGACTATAGGTGTGCTCCACCATGCTGTTTTTCTCTCTCTTTTTTTTTTTTTTTGTAGAGATGAGGTCTGGCCATGTTTTCCAGCCTGGTCTCAAACTTCAGCCTCAAGCGATCCTCTCACCTTAGCCTTCCAAAGTGCTAGGCTTATAGGCATTGAGCCACTGTTGCCAGCCAATTCCTGAATAATTAAACCTTCATTTTAAAACATCCCCACAGCCCTCAGTTTGGCTGTCGGGAAGACACCAGCCCTGGGGAAGGCAGGCCCCAGTGAACAAGGAAAGTAACTCCCAGTCTGCTTTGGTCCCTGGAGGTGGAATTGGAGAAGATGTAGCTGGTAGGCCAGACAGAATTAGAGCATACTGAAGCCTGCCTTCTGACACCTCAGCTGTTTGAAAGACAGTGGGTAGGGAGGGGCAGTTAGGCTACCACATTGTAAGAAAGTGCAGGAGGCATAGTAAGGGCGTGCAGCTCCCCTCCTGCAGCAGGGCTTCAGGCCTCGGGCTATCCTAGGCAGGTTTTGTTTTTGTCATGAAATGCCAATGCTTGTATATTAATCAGTTGCTAAAAGTCTGTGTTATTGCTGCTGATTTCTTCCCCTCTATTCTTTACTACATTTACGACGAATTTTCAGTTGAAGTAGATAACAAGGACAAATGATTTGGACATGTAAAGCCAGTTATGAGAACCTGAACCCACATCTAAGGACAAACCCGGTCTGTTCCCTAAACTGTAGAAAAATCAGAGTCCTTCTTCTGCCCTGATATGTCCCTTGCTGTTGCCTAATGGGGTAGAAATAGCTATGTGCAATTTCCCAGGATGTTCATAGAGCACCATGGGGTGAACCAGTATCCTATGACCGCTCCTGGGGTACAGAATATCTGGGAAGAGGAGGAGGAGGGAAAGGGAAAGCACTGTGGGGAGAAGACCGAAAGGAGAGCACAGCTATTTCAGAACTTCCCTGAGTCCAAGGGAAAGGACGTTTGTGTTTTCTAGTGAACGAGGAAGGAGGAGATTACCATTAAATGATTGAAGCTTAAATTCCAGGGCTCCTAGGTCATGTGGTTCTCTTCCAAGGCCCTCTGCCTAATTTTGTTCTCACAGGTTTTTTTGTTTTTTTTTAAAGATGGCTTTATAGCCATTCAGGGCCCAGAAAACCTGCCACTGCCCATGGGAGGGGGGTATGTAGCTGTTATGTGATGTTTTGACTCCTTTCTTATAAATCTGTTGTGAGAGCACGTGTTGAGATGGCATGGGTCAACATCATTCAAAAGCAGTGGCACCGGTACTTCTGTTAATAAATGCATTTCAGATATATTATTCATAACATTTTAGTGGACTTGTACTGAAACCTTTTGTTTTTCTTTATAAGGTTCAGATCAGTTAAAAATCCCTTTGGAGCTGTCATGACGGTACATACTGTAGTCCCAGATGTCAGGAGGCTGAGGTGGGAGGATCTCTTGAGCCCAGGAGTTTGAGGCTGCAGTGAGCTACGATTTTGCCTATGAGTAGCCACTGCACTCCAGCCTGGGCAATACGGTGAGACCCCGTCTCTAAAATTAAAAAGAGAGATATATTTGGAATATGAAAAATAAAGAAAAGATTGATAAATCAGTGCTTTTATTTCTAGACAACATGTCTGTCCTCCTCCTAGATTTTAAGCCTAAAACTGAATTTTTAGAGGTTTAAAGTGTGTTGTTGCCTCATTATTTTTATGACAGTGAAATTAATTCTTCCATCTATTACTTGAAACCGATGGAGATTGGCGATCCTATTTTCTTACTTTAATGATGTAAACGCACTGAAAATGAAGATTCTGCAGGATAAAATATGGTGCCGAGACTGCTATTGATTAAGCATCTCGTTGGCTTTACTGTTCAACCCTACTAGGCCTCTTGGGCAGAAGGGAGCCCAAGAATAACATTGCTGACATTTCCTTGAAAAGATGCACTGCTTTAAGCAAGGCAGCTGGATGCTTTAAAAAAAAAGAAGGTACCGTTTTGAAGTACATGCTTTAGTCTTTTGAGAAGTATGAGTGATTATATACATAAACGAGAGCACTCTTTAAGCTGGGTTGAATGTCTGTCTGAAAAACTTAAAAGTCATTGTAAGTGATTTTCAAAAACTGCTACTCATACTATTCTCAAAAATAATGAACTAGGAAGAAAGAAGAAAAAGATAATATACTTATCTACAGACACCAGGGTAATTACAATGTTTAATTTGAACAAACATTTCTAGTCTTGTAGACTAGCAATCCTAAATGTGTATCTAAAATGTGGCTTTTAATGTAATACACAAAATGAAATGCTATTTTAAAATGGTGAAGTTCAAACATTATGTGTGTGTTAATGCTTCTCTTTAACAGTTTTTATTCACTTGGAATTAGATACGATATTGTTCTTGATGTCTATGCTTTATAGGGGAGCTCTTTTTAATTTATTTCAGTGGTTTTATTGCCTACTCTTCATTGGTTCTCAAATTACAGTGAAGCTTTGCCAGGTCTTATTTTTAGAGTGGTGCTTTCCCAGCTCAGTATTTTATTGGGAATATACATTTTTATCCCTTGCTTTGGGATTGCCTGAAGTATTCTGAATATTAGGTTCATTACTAAAACATTTGATGCAGAGTTTTCACTTTGAGTGACAGTGTTTGTGAAGTTAATGTGGTGCTGATTGATTTCGATTACAAATAGTAAGTGCAGAGAGCTAGTTCTTAGCATCATGTATGTTTAGTGTAGCATTTAGGGACATGCCAGTTCAGAGCCGGGCAGACCTAGATGGAAGTCTGTATACTCCCCCTGCAACTGGGTGACAAAAAGCAGTTACTGACCTTACTCAGCCTCGTTTACTCACTTGTGAACAGGGCGTAGTAATACCTGTCTTATAAGAATGCCATGAAGGACTAAATCAGATAACGTATGAAAAGAATTGAGCCTTTTATAATAAGGCCCTGTACTCTTGGTAACTATTGGAATAGTTTAATGATAAGTACAACAGTAATAAAAATATTTGTTGAATGCTAACCATGTTCCAGATACTGTATTATGAACCAGGATAAAAAAAAAAAAAAAACAACGTTAAGTCCTCACATTGAAGAGCTTATATTTTCCGGTAAAGAGCACATTGATTTAAGTGATTAATTATATTTTAATGTGATAACTGCATTCCTAGTAATTTATTCTGTGATATTTTGTGAGCAAGGAATAATGTATTGTTTTAAAAAGATAATCAGGTTCATAAACTAAGCAGATTGTCAGTTAACAAGCACAGGGCTAATACTGCCTGGAATGATTAGTTATAAAAAAGGTTAAGGGTCTTGTAAAAATTTATTGTCTTCCTTACATAAAGATGATTCTAGTAGTAGTAGTAGTAGTTTGTGTTTTTTTCGTATGATTTTGTGTTCCCAAAAACAGATGATGAGGAAACAGTGTAGTATTTTTATCTCTTCTGGACTTCAGAATAGATTCTCTGCCTTGGGGCTGCATTTGCAAGCTGCTGTTTGCCTTAGACCTCTTACATTGTTTCTCTAGAAATTGAGGGTAAATTGAATGTGACAGAGGGCGCAGGTGAACAGATCAGCTCAGCTGTCTCCCGTTAGCACACCTGCTGCCTCGGGGAGCCCTGCCCCAGTGGAGGGCACAAGTGCTTCCGTCTCAAGCCCAGACTAGTTCAGCTATGTAAGATGGTTTAGTTGCCCATTAAGGAAGTTAGGAGATAAGTATGATGAAATTTTTACAAATGAGGAGTAACTGGAAATTTTATGAAGGGAAATACATTCGTTCCCATAGGAAAAGGTGTGAGTCGAAGTCAGTACATTTTACAGACGGTTTTTCTAAATTAAAGTCTATAAAAAACAAAACTTATAAGAAGGTGTCAAATTAATATAGTAAAAATTTTCACTAGTATTGTTCCTCGGCCATTCAAGAAATCTACAAATGTGGTCATAGAATTTCTTCTGCAGCATTCTGATGTAACATATCTGTCTTGTTGTCAGTAATTTTTTTTTTAGGTTGGTTGATAAAATTTCTTCCATGAGGTATAACATATAGGCTCTTTTTAAATGGCTGTAGTCCAGTGGACTTAAAGCATTCCAAAGACACTTAGGGATTTTCCTTTTGTGTTTTTCAAGCCAGGGAGGCAGTAGGGAACTGTGGATGCTTATTAGCTCTGCTCCTGGGCTGCACATCATGGAAATAGGCCCAACTTGCTTTAGGAGGCTGTCTGACCTGGAATGTGCCTCATTTTTTTCTGGAACAAAAAAAAAAATTGCAATGACTTCAGTCTATATGTTTTAATTTAGTTGTGAGCATCTTGGGGCATCTGTAAGTTGGGGCTGGCTAACACCAATCAATTCAAGCAAGAGTTCCCCAACAAGAGCTGGCCAGGGGCAAGATAAATGTTCTGCCAGTTTTAGAAAGTAATGGTCAGCCCTTGCTAGCATGAATGAGGCCGAGTGCCCACCTTAGGGTTCTATAAACCACTTCGAAGTAGTAGACATATAATATGTGGGTCATCATCGGAGTTTTGAGATAGAGAATGGAATAGACTGTACATTATTTCACCTCCAAGAAACACAGAGTCCTTTCTGAAACACAGTTAACAGAGTCCTTTCCGAGTCACCTGCGCATGTTCTTCAACTTGCTCAACTTAACACTGTTGCTGGGAGGGCTTCATTCGTTTCCATCCACATGGATTTGATGTGTCTTGGTTTTTCTTTATCTCAAAACTTTTGTCATGACCCGCATGTAACCGATAAAATGTGGACAGTTTGGGTATCCAGTGGAAGGTACATAAGAGATACGCTTGAAACAGATTTTTAAATGTATTTTGAGGATTTAAAAAAGAAGTGCACACTTATTCCTCCTCCTTCTGATCAGTTATTAAAATAAACTAGATTCTGGACCAGTTGGAAAAAATGCAGAAAGATTTCTACTTTTCTAACTTTGTGGACGTAGAAGGGGAATCTGGGAGTTGAATTGTATGCTAGACCCAGAAGCATGCTTTTTATTATCTTATTGAATAAATGAAAATTTTGTCTGCCAAGGAAAAGGAAAGAGTAGCTAGATCAGTAAACTTTCACTGTTTATATGTTTCCTGTTCTAGTATCTCCTGGCATTTCTCCAAACAGCAGGGGATGACATCAAGCTAGTTGACATTGTAGTCAGAGAAGATAGAGAAGGCCCATCCCATGGTGGATTCCAAAGCTGACCTATAGAAAGATCTGCCCAGAACAAGGTCTACTCTCCTCATGAGCTGCTTCCAGTGTCTCAAGAGAATGGTGGAGTTTCTTTCCCAAACAGGAGTATGATGCTATGAATTAACAGGTGTACTTCTTTTATTACCTTTAAAACTTAACAAGGGGTCAAGATTGGAACAGTCCAGGCTTAAAAGACCTTGCCACCCCCTCCTTGAAACTCTCATCCCTGAAATCAGCAGGTTCTGTGCACAAGCACAGATTTAGAGGTTTGGAGTCTCTTTGAGACTCAGACTTCCTCAATTGAAGGTGGGAGCAAGAAAATAATTTTTAAATGATTAAATTTTTGTTTTAGTCTTTACTATGGGTAGGGCACTATGTTTTATATTTTGTACAGGCTACGTGCATGGGAGTGCAAAGCATAATTCCTAAACAATCAACGTGTTAATTGGGTCAGTAAGACAACAAGGAATGAGTATTAAGCAAGAGTTGGGTTTTGAGGAAGACGATGAGGGAAAGGCCTGGAGAGGCAGAATTTTAATCAATCCGAGAGGCATCCCAGGTAGGAAGGATGAGCAGATGCTCCTAGCAGGAATACCCATAGACTGTTCAGTCAGACTGTTCAGTCAGACGCAGGGCTTAGGACAAGGCTGCCTGTGGCTCTGTGGACTGTAGATGATGGGGAACCATTGAAGTTTGGTAAGCATGGAGAACTGAATGGCAAAAGCTATATTTTACAATTAATGTAGCTTTAATAAAGGGTAGTCAGTTGACAAGCTTTACAGGAGTCTTTTCTGCCTGGAGAACTTTAAAAATGTGGGAATATGCGTGGATTGTTCAAGTGAATACCCTGGGTAGAGAGAAGGACTGGTAAGAGAATCAAATACAGTGAACCCAGAAACCCCTAAACCAGAATGGTTCTCTGGGAGCAGTTTCCATGGTCTTCACAGTGAAAATTGACAGACGGTGTAGCCATATTTTGCTCTAAGTAAACATCTAAACTTTGAAAATCTTGATTATTAAAGAAGCAAATAAACATGGTGACTGTAGTTGATAATGTACTACATTCTTCAGAATCACCAAGAGAGCAGATTTTAAATGTTTGCACCACCAAAAATATGCAAGTGTATGGGTATGTTTATTAGTGTCATTTAATCATTCCATGATATATCAAAACATCATGTTGTAACCTCACAAATATAGTCAGTCTTTATGTTCTAATGAAAATATGGTTAAATAAGTGAATAAAGGAATTGTTATTTGCTTTTCAAAGTGGTTACCTGCTTAAGAAGGAATTAACAATGGAATTATTTTATAGACCAAGCAGTCCTGTCGTTAAAACATGATGTCTATACTTCTAGTACCCTATGCCTCGGATAAAAGGAGGAACCATTTTTCCTGTCTGTAGACAAACTCCCTGTCTTCATTTGGGGTATTCAACAACTATGCTATTAATATTTGGTTACTTCATAGAATAATCAAACATAGTTCTATCTACAAGATAAACAAGGCTCTCGCAACGAGGAAAAGAGTCTCCACCTTGTCTAACTTAGTAAAATTTTATTAGCAAAGATGCCTTCTTTCTTCCTGAAATTTATACTATCAAGTCCACCTTGCCTTATTTTTATTGTCACATAGACCTAAAGCTAAATTTTAGTTCCTCCCCTGATTCAGTAGATGGCTCTCTGTTGATTTTAGATTTAGGATATTTCAGTTGGGAAGGGAAAAGAAACCACTCTGAGGGTGAGAATGAGGAAATGATAAACGGAGGGACGTGTTATTTTCCTTCTCCCCATGAAATAGTGGTTTGCCAAAAGAAAAAAAAGACCTTTGAGAAATGCTGTAGTTCTCTTCCAGATGAAATTGAAGGGTTGCTCCAAAGATTAATGATTCTGAGATGTTAATTCAGAGGAGAATTTATTTTTAAAGGTTGAGATTTATTCTGAGCCAGAGGATTCTGAGTTCAGCTGGGGGACCAGTGAAGAATGTATTTTATTTTTAGTTTTTAGTGGTCCTGTCAGTCATTTAACATGGAGCCTGTTCTCGAGAATTTTAGATCAGGTTAAAAGTCTGTACGTTCAAACTGTGAGATCCTTTTTCATTGGGAATTTTATCTGACAACCTTTAGGAGGTGGATTATTTCTTTTATACGTGAAAGGTTTTTATATGTGAGAGTTCTGTGTTTTTTGTGAAGGTAAGTATTCATGTGAATTCCTATTAATTATTAACATACTGAAGAAGTTAAAATGCACATATTGCATAATAGGGTATCCTCTCTTCCTTTAATTGTGTGTTATTTTTCCTGCCTGAGGTCAAATATAAAACATTTTATTGATATCCTAACCAAGTTTCTTCTCAGACTTTGGCTGAGACTTAAATTTCACCTTAAAATATGTCTATCGTTGTTCAGCGTCTCTTCAGAGTTGAATATCTGTATAAAGTAGTAACTTATTTTCTTTGTCAGATGTGATATTTGCTTCATCATTTAAACTGCACCCATCTCTGTCTTCTTGTCCCGTTTTTCATGACTACATCTCAGAAGCCCCATGGATACACAGCGTGGGCCTTTTCCTCACTGATTAGTGTTGTTCTTACAACATAAACCAATCCATGTGCCCATCAAAATGTGCATTAATAGGAAATTGATAGGGAGAAATAAAGTGGTCATGGCTTGGGCTTTGAACAGGGGTGGCGAACAAGTTCGACTATGCGCTCGGAGATCGCTCCTCAGAGGTCCCTCCTCAGAAGCAGCATAACAAAATCCAAACTTGGCAAAGAGCCACAGTATACAAAATAATGATAAGAGGCAAAGAGCCGCATTCATTTTGGCCGGGAGCCGCATGC
>CAUYPK010141155.1:0-16735 GCA_963574355.1 Loris lydekkerianus | reverse complement strand
ACCTGGGAGACATGAGAACAATCCATGAATGGAACTAAAGTACCTAAAACATTTTCATGTACTTTGGGAGTGGGGGTAACTGCATTAAAAAGTTGGTCAGATGACCTTTAATATGTAAACATTCCAAACTGTATATAAAATCAACACATGGTATCCCATAAATGCATTAATGTACACAGTTATGATTTAGTAAAGTAAAAAAAAAAAGAAAACATTTCCTTGTCTCCAAGAATAAGCAACAGTAAAAATAGATAGTGTAATAGCAGCAGTACCTTTCATTCTCTGAGATTCCATTACTCATAATAAATTTTTCTGGGTGACTTCAATAGATTTATGCTTATAATGGCTCCATAAGGAGTACATTACCATTCCCATTTTAAAAGACAAAAGAATAGAAACTAAATTACGTGCTGAATGAGTGGCAGAGCCAGAATGTGAACACAGTAAAGTGTGACATCAGTTTGAAAATTGTTATGTATGTCATATAAGGAAAACACAAACTGATTAAAGGAAGAATTTAAATGTGGCTGAAAGAAATGTTGCAAACCCGTATGTAATAGGCAGGGTTACAGGTTGAATAGTGTGTCTGAAAAAGTCATGTCATGTTAGCGTCCTAACCCTCAGCATCTCAGAATGAAACCTTATTTGTAGATAGGGTCTCTACAGAGGTAATCAGATTAAGATGTGATCACTGGATGGGTGTATCAGTATGAGCAGTGTCCTTATGGAAAGAGGAAATTTAGATGTAGAGACAGACTTGTGCACAGAGAGGATGTTATATCAGTGCGGAGGCAGAGATTGGGGTGATGCTTCCACCAGGGAAGAGGTGCCAAAGATTGCCAGCCACCACCAGAAGCTGTCAGAGAGGCCTGGAACAGATGCCCCAGGGCCCTCAGGAGAAACTGAGTCTCCTAACCTCCAGCTTCCACACGTACGAGGCAGTGACTCGCTGTTGCTTAGACCCCCAGCACGTGGTGCCTTATCACAGCAGTCCTGGCAGGCTAATCCTGATGACAATGATGAGAACAAGGCTCAGAATAACAGAAGCGGCTGGGGCTGCTTTTAAAAATTAGTATCCTGCTCATTGAAGTTATGAAGTAAAAAGTGTAGTTCTTAAAAATCTTTTTATTATATTTACTCATCTGCCAAATTGTAATAATCACTTTAAAGGGGACTTTAAATAAAATTTTATCTCATTTTCCAATTTAAGTATCTACAACCATTATAAATGACATTTATATAGATAACACACTCTGTTTCTTTTTAAATGTTTCACTCGTCTGATTTGAACAAAATCTTCTTGAGTATTTAACTTTTAATAGATTAAACTTATAGATATGTTGAATTCTAAAGGCTATTAATGTTCCAACACTATATATAAATGGTAAGATTTCAGCTTAAAGTTATTATCCTGAGTCAAGTACTGAGTTAAACATTTTAATTTAATCTGATGGGTTAAACTCCTTTAAACCTATCAGGCACATAAAATATCCAATATTCACTTACTCCTTAACCCACATATGTAAAAGTGATGGGGCATGAGTGTCTCAAACATTCTTCTACTTAGTTCTAAGTCATTCTCAGGTTAAAATTTATAACAGACCAGGAGCAGTTCATCTCCCCACACAATGCTGGGGTTGCCTTCTCAATTTCTTGAGGTAACTTAAAGAAGGAAAGACTGTGGTAGAGGCATGCGTGGGCTCCTAGCTGTGCACAGGTGGAAATTCTAAGCCTATTCATGACCTATAATGGGGGCTCTTTTAAATAGGAAAATGGTCTGTGATCCATATGACGAAGATTTGAATCAAATCTTTGCTTATTTTTCAAGCCCAGCCCACCCCAGGGACGTGGTAAACCAGTCGATGGTTTTTGCTTTTCTTTGTTTCTCAAAAGCAAACATACAATATGATGTTAATAAAGTGCCAAGCAGGAGTGTGAGCGCTAAAGACTTCTTAACTCAGTTTTAATCTGTGGATTGTGACTCTATGTCCCTGTGAGACTCAAGGGCTTTCTAACATGAATGAGGAAATGTCCACTTTGCATAACAAAATGTCCTGAGGTTGGAGGGGTGGAGCAGTAGAGCCAATGTGTGTTCAGTATTCATAAGTAGGATCAACACAGTAGAGTTAGTTTAAGTATAATCAATCCTAGTAAGAAATGAAATGAAATAAACACCCAGGGAAACCAATCACAGTCCCCAACAACTGCCATCTGTGAGGAGGCTGGCCCAGGACGGACTCCCAGTGTGTCCAGGGAGAGGAGACATTCCACCCAAAGGTTAAGGTCCTGTGGCCTTTACTACCTCCCTGTGTGTGCTGTGTTTATTGATTAGAAAGCTTACCCTGGATAGATTAAATAATTTCATAATTAAAAAGGTTTATGGTAAATACTCCAAGTATACATATAATGATTTCAAAACATTACTTCTTGTAATTTCCTCTTGAAGATACAAGCTAGTGAGCAGAACACAACTTGGCTTAAGTGCAACTTTTTGACCGGATAAATTTGATAATGGTCTAGATGTGTCTTGTAACATAATTCTTGCAAAAACACTATCAATAACCAAGCAAGGAGGTGCCTCTTGAGAGCTTGTTTGGAGGTTCTAGCCGGGGAGTGCAGCTACTCAGATACCCTTGACCCAAGAATGGTCCTCCTCTAGCGGGGAAGGTCGTCCTCTTCCACCCAGCGCACAGCTTCGGGAGGGACACACGTGGAGCAGTGAGGGAGGAAGGGGACACCCACTTAGCCAGCCAGAACAGCCGAATTAACCCTGGCAATCAATGGGGTGACAGATGTCGCAGCCAGATCGCCCTCACATCCGCAAGGAGGTGCCTCTTACGGAAGTTAAGGGAAAGGTCAGTCAGGAAGCAGCAGAGCTGTGATCGGAGCCCAGCACTGTTTGCATTTGTCTCAGAATAAGACCTCTTTTAGACCACTATATCCTGAAATTATTAAATGAAAGGATGGGAGAACTGTAAAACCTATTCCTCTTTTTCTATGGAAATTGATAACGAATTTGGAATTTGTGGTTAGTAGGAATTAATGATGGAGCAACAAATAAAAGCACAGAAAACGATATATCCAGATCATATTTCCTTAGGATTGAGTAAGAGGCTCATTGTAAAATGGAAAATAGGAAAGGGGGTGTCAAAAGTTTAGCGTTTCACATGATCAAACTTAAATAATGGCTACATTTCCAACCATGGCTGTAAATCTTTCTGTGAATCTTCCCATTTATTGAAACAATTTAATACATACAGTATCCCAGCAACATACATTTTAATACAATGACAATTATTGCTGGAAGTTTTTGTTTGACCTAAACTTTATTTCTCTTTTCTCTCTTGTTAAATGTTAGAACTACCGCCTTCCGTGAATCATCCCTCTCCTTGTTACAGCAGGGACAGGCTGTGGTTTGTAGTATTTCCTTGCTAAGATCAGGGAACATTTTCTGGATGATGCATTTTTATCATTCCTTTTTTTTTTTTTAAGCGTCTGTGTTCATTTATAGCATTTATAAAGGAGTAAGCTTTATATGTTTTTTCTGCCAATCTTCAAATTATAAACATTCCACAAAAATTCTTGAACATAATGAATAAAAACTAAAACCAAAGCTTTAGTTTACAACATTTTTCCAAAACAGTGTTCTCTACGTTTATTGTTTTTAGCTTGTTTAATTTAAAACACAGTTAGAGTCAACATTGATCATATTTCAAATTTGTCCAGACTTAATATTCACCTCCTAGGCAGCCTCTGATCTTGCTCCAATCCTACCTTGAAGCAGTATCAGCATTTTGGTGCATCCTAACTCCACAGATATTAGCCTGCTCACTAAAGACTTCATGGGGGATGAAGGCATTTAAAACTCTCTCTGTTTGATGTTTCTGTTTCCCCAGAGATCCCCCAAGACTTCCATCAGACCCTTTACCACCCCCTTCTTAGATGTAAAACCCAAATAACACACTAACTGCCTTTTTGTAGCAAACAACTTTGAAAGGATTGTTATGATTTTGCTTTTGAAGTGATTTACCTAGAGGTGACGTTAAATTACATCTGACTCTGATTGTGCTGTATTAATTATGGTAACTCATAGGTTCTAACAAAGTGAGAAAATATAACCTAAAATTGTTGCCATGCATTGTGACTTTATGAATTCAAATTTTAGCAATTAATGAAGGTGACATAAGGTTATAATTTGTAGACTTTTAATTAAAATTTGATGAAATATTTATTAATTTTCACTTTGCTGTTTTCTTTTTGTGTTTTGGAGCCTGATGCTTTTCTTAGGGCTGATGTATTTTCAGGGGACCCTCTCAATCTGCTGGTCCTTGGAATTATGCTTTTGAGTGCTATTGGATAAAAGGGTCACACCACTAAACAAATCCATCCAAATTCTAATCATTTTAGCCTTACCTCTGAACTAATATCACATACTCAAACAAAGCCTGGCAATTAGTTGCCTCTATCCCCCAAATAGTTGCCATGCTGTTAGTGTTCACTGAATGACTGAATGAGAGAAAGTACAAAGTATGGGTATGTCCATGTGACATATTTAATATTTAGCCGACAGAATCACTTATATAAGTTATGGTAAGTGTATTACAGTCCCAATAAAATCATGGCATACTCAAAAATCATAATTTGAGAAAAGTTTATTTATATAAAGTCAATTTACTTAAAAAACATGAGTGTAGAGGAACCATCTCAAAGATCTGAAGAGTAAGACAAAGCTAGCGACTGCCCACCTGTTAGTTACCACACGTCAGCCTGAAGGGGATGAGAGAACAGCTTCAGGAACCTGGAGGGTGAGTACGAGTTGGCGGCCTTGCCAGGTGCAGTGACTTCTGATCAAGGGTTACAAGGAGCATGGTTTCCTCTCCCTCTGACCTTGTGCTGGCCCAGCCCTGACGGAGTCTGAGAGCACAGGAGCCCTCTTACTCAGTCTACCAGGTTAGTCCCCCTGAGTAGACAGCAGGGTGGAGAAGAAGGGGTGGGTTTTTAGGGGAGGACACAATAAACATCTATAATTCTTCATTCCTCAGTGATTTCTTTCTGTGGCTCAGTAAGACTACACCTTGGAAAAGAGACCATATACTCATACTTTTCACCATCTAATGAGAGTTCAAAAACAAATGTTAATAAATAAAATTTAGTTATTAATACATAAGGGAAATTCAAAGAAAACAAACAGAAAACACTATCTTGAATGTTTTAGAACAGGGAATTAAAAAGGCAGAAAATCCCACAGGGAATTTCTGAGATTGAAATTTTCAATACATTGAAACCATCAAAGTTTGATTTTAAAGTATATATGTGTGAAGTTTTTTTTTTTTTTTTTTCATTTTAAACTTTTATCCAGGTTTTCAAACATTCATGTACTGACTATAGGGAATAAACTGCAATCAGCAAGGCAGTAGAGTGGGCTGTGGAGCTCTGCAGCTTTGAGATACATTACCAGATATTTAGACTCTGGATTTGTCAAGAAGAACCTTATAGAAACCTTGATGAATTTCAAGCTTCTCTTTGCATATTGATACTGAGCACATAGATACAGATAGATTTTATAATGTGTGCATATTTTTTATTTGAAACATGTACTAGACAAGGTAAGCCTTTTAAAAATTTTTATTTTTTAATTTTTATAGTTATGTATAGTTATGTAATAGTAACATAATAGTATAGTTATGTAATATATACCTACACATGTGATGATTTTATAAAGGCATACAATAAGGATTAATCAAATCAGGGTAATTGAGGTATCCATCATCTCAGGCATTTATCATTTCTTTATGTTAAGAAGATTTCAGTTTCATCTCTTGGTTATTTTAAAGTACACTTTAACTTATTGTTGATTATATTAATAGTGACTTTGTTGTGCTATAAAATATTGTTCATTCTAACTATATTTTGCATTGACCATCCTGGTATTATTCTCTCCTCCCCATTGCCCTTCCCAGCCTCTAATAAGCAACATTCTAATCTCTGCACTATAGGATCAGTTGTTTTTATTATTTAGCTCCCACATATGAATGAGAAGATGAGAGATTTGTCTTTCTGGGCTTGGCTTATTTCACCTAACGTAATGACTGTTCTCCACTTCCATCATGTTGTTGCAAATTGCAGGATTTCATTCTTTTTCATGGCTGTATAATATTCCATTGTATATATGTACCACAATTGCTTTATCCCTTCATGCATTTAGGGACACTGAGATTGGTTCTGTGTCTTGGCTATTGCGAATAGTGTTGCAGCAGGCATGGAAGGGCAGATATCCATATACTGCATTCCCATCCTTTGGATATATACCCAGCAGTGCGAGTGCTAATCATATAATAGTTCTAATTTTACTTTTGCAAGGACTTTGTATGCTATTTCCCATGGTGGTTGCACTAGTGTACATTCCCTCCAACAATGTAAGGAGGTTTCACTTTCTCCGAATCTTCACCAACATTCATTGTTGCCTATCTTCAAAAAAGCAAAACAAAAAAACTTTTTTTCAGATTTTGGCCAGGGTTGGGTTTGAACCTGCCACCTCTGATATATGGGGCCAGCGCCCTATTCCTTTGAGCCCCAGGTGCTGACCCCATAAAAAAAAATATATATATATATATATATATATATATTTAAATTTCAAAGCATTAAAGGGGGTAAAAATGTTCTGGTTACATGGAATGTTTTATTACGCTTGTTGTGTCATGGCTACCTGTACGCCCATCACCCAAATTGTGCTCATTGCATATGTTTGTAGGTTTTGCCCTTCTTCTCCTCCCCCCTCTTCCCTGCTTGATTTCTACTAAGTTTTTCATTCCTCTGTGCACACATGTGCTCATTGGTTAGTTTCAGTTTAATGGTGAGTACATGTGGTATTTATTGTTTCATTCTTTAAATACTTCACTTAGGAGAATGGCCTTCAGTACCATCCATACTGGTGCAGAAGGACTTAATTCATCCTTTTTTATGACTGAGTAGTACTCCATGGTATACCAATACCACATATTATTAATCCATTTATGAATTTATAAATGTGTTGATTCCACAACTTTGCAATTGTGAATTTTGCTGCAATAAATATTCATGTGCAGGTGCCTTTTTGAGAAAATGAATTCTTTTCCTTTTAGCAGATACCCAGCAATAGGACTGGTGAGTCATATGGTAGCTCTATTTTCAGTTTTTTTGAGAAACCTCCTTCTTATTCTTCATAGTGATTACACTAATTTACATTCCAAGCAATGGTATACTAAGATTCCCCTTTCTCTACGTTCTCCTCAGCATTCATCTTGGCCTGTCTTTTTGATAAAAGCCATTTTAACTGGGGTGAGATGATATCTTATTTCTTTTTGATTTGCATTTATCTGATATTGTGCATTTTCATATACCTGTTGGCCATTTTTATGACTTCTTTTGAGAAATATCTATTCAGATCCTTTGTCCACTTTTTAATTGGATTATTTGACTTCAAATTATACTGCAAAGTTGTAGTAACTGAAGCAGCATGGTACAGACATAAAAAACAGATGCATAGACCAATGGAACAGAAACAAATAAACAGAACTCAGAATTAAATGCACCCATCTTAATGAACTTATCTTCAACAAACGTGGCAAGAACTTACAATGGCAAAAGGGCAATCTCTCCCATAAATGGTACTGGGAAAACTGATACCCATATTTAGAAGAATGAAAGACTCTTATCTCTTGTCATCTACAAAATTTTAAATCAAACTGGATTAAAGACTTAAATCTAGGACCTGAACCTATGAAACTATGAAAAGAAAATATTGGGAAATGGTTCAAAACATTGGTCTGGGCAAGAACTTCTGAGTGAGACCCACAAAGCCCAGGCAATCAAAGCAAAATTGGACAAATGGGCTCTCATCAAGCTAAAAAGCTTCTTCACGGCAAAGGAAACAATCAGCAAGCCACAGAATGGGAGAAAATATTTGCAAACTACCCACCTGACAGAAGATTAATAACCAGAATATACAAGGAGCTCTTACAACTTGATAGGAAAAAATTAAATAATCCAAGTTAAGCCTCTTTCAGAAACAGGAGACTATTTTTTTAAACCACAAAAAGATCATATTCCAGTTAGCATAATAACAATTTTAACCAAAAATTAGTGGCTGACCAGTTTGTTTTAAAAAGGCATATTTAATTCATCTCTGAATAAACAAACAGATCTTTGTTTATACTTTTTCAGCATTTCCATTTTACATTTTAAAAAAGAGACTCACTTTTTTGGCTTTCTCATTAACTGAAGTGCTTCTTACTAACCAAGAACAAAAGAAAAACAGACCTTTTATTTTAGAAATGAAGTTGTCCAGGCCAAACTTCAAAGTCACACTTTGGGTTTGTAGGGTAAGCAATTTTACAATAGTGTTGCTATTCTGACGCATTTGAGATTTTAAAAATGAAGAGCAGCACTTGCTATTTTGCTTTGGGTGTAAATTTGCCAAGATATTGCTAAAGTGGGCATAGCTTAGTCATGTTCATTTTCTGCCAAATCTGAAATTGTCTTTGGTATTTTCTACCTCCGTCCTGTGGATTGTTGTTACAATGTACTATTTATCCTTTTGAAGGATAGAGTTAATATAGCAAATAATGATTCATTTTAACTCTCTGTAGTTTTATGCGTTACTTATTGTAGCACATTTATAATTTATAATTTGTATGATTTAACAATTATTTAGTCTATATATTGGTGGTTTTATGTGATAAAAAAATTAACAAATTTGATTTAGAGTTTGGAGTGTGTCTTTATCTATTCTGGCTGCTACATAGTACCATAGACTGGGTGGTATGTAAGCAACAGAAATTTATTTCTTACACTTATGGAAGCTGGAATTCTGAGGTCTGGGTGGACAGGTTCTGGAAAAGACTCTTTCTAGGTTGCAGACTGCTGTGTTCTTCTTGCACACTCACATGGGAGAAACAGGGTGGGAGAGTTCTCTAGGTCCCTTTTCTATGTGCCAGGGCATTAGTACCATTTCTGAGAGCTCCACTCTTACAACCTTATTGTCTCTCTATATATTTTCAATGTGTCTCTCTATATATTTTCAATGTATATAGTATACTGTCCAGAATATAGACTTTATATTCTTCTAGAAATCAAAATGAAAAGTTCAACAATTCAATTAGAAATTAAGCAATGAATGTACACAATTTTTTTAACAAAGGTAACTGAAATCATTAAAAAATATATACAAAGGTTAAATTTCAATGACAAAATTAAAAACATAATTTTAAACTAAGATTGTGATTTTCAACTACTGAATTGGCAAAAAATAAATATCTGATATAGCAAGTATCAAGGAAATTATGGAAAGGCAGGAATCTTCATATATTCCAAGTGGGAGTGCAAGTGCTAAAAGATTTAGACAGCAATTAGTAAAATTATGAATGTTGGTGGTAAGTATAATTCTAAAATAGTCCCGATTCTCTTTACCCCCCGTGCTGTGTTTTGTTTCATCCCAGTCCCATCTGTGTAACGATTAAGATGACAGAATGTCATTCTTATGATCAGGATATGATATAGTCAGTCCTCATTTTGCAAGGGTGTTTGTTTGTTTGTTTGTTTTCTTAAGATAGTGTCTCACTTTGTTATTTAGGCTACAATGCCATGGCCTCACCTAGGTGATAGCAACCACAAACTCCTGAGTTCAAGAAATCCCCTGGCCTCAGCCTCCTGAGTAGCTGAGTCTACAAGTGCTGGCCACAACACCAGGCTAATTTTTCCATTTTTAGTAGAGATGGGGTCTTACTCTTTTCAGGCTGATCTCTAACTCTTGACCTCAAGTGATTCTCCCACTTCGGCTCCCAGAGTGCTAGGATTACAGGTGTGAGCCACCATGTCTGGTCCCACAAGGTTTTAATATGTGCAAATTTCAGTTGCCATGTTTTAGGAAAATAACACCAGTTCCTTATTATATGATCCAAATTTCAGGTAAGCACAGTGTATTAACAATAATTGCAGAAATGCAAACTTTATGCTAGTTCTTCATTCCACAAAGCACTGTGTAAATAACTGATATCCTTCATAATCAACAGCCAATTATGTCACTTCTTTCAAAGTTTGTTGATAATTGACCATTATATCCGCCAGTCAGCTCATGTGCGGACAGCAAAGCATGTAGTTGTATTGCCTCCTTGTTCTCCCATGATAAACTCTCAGCATTTGATAAAAATGAAGGTGACTATGAAGGATGAAGTCACAGCAAAGAAAACATGAAAATATCAAGAGTGAAAGTTATTTAACTAGATTTGAATATGAAGACAGCAAGGCCAAAAAAGGGCGAGACTTTCCCCTGTATAAAGCTTTGTTTCCTTTTTTTTTTTTTTTTGGATTGTGAGCTAATATGAAGGGACACGCAGTTAGATTACATTATTTGCATTTGTAAGGAAAACACCAAAGTCTGAGTTGTAAGTTGAGTCCTTCACCCAAGAAGCTTCTTTTTCATTTATATTGAAAAAGTACAATTAAAAAAAAAAAAAGGAAAAATTTGTTTCAACATCTTCAATTTAAATTGCACAAGGAATGAAGTGTTTAGTTCCACTGCAGATTGAAGACTGTAAGGAAAACAATCCTAGCCAGGGTCTAACATGCAGGACACAGCACTGACGTTAGTCACATAATTAAAAATAAAGTGAATCATTGGGGCTGAAGGAGTAATTTTTGCTTCCAATAAATGCTGGTTTCATTGTTTTAGAAATCACATAAAGTGATCATAGTCAACCTGTCTGGTGAAGCTGCTGGACCCTATAAGCATGTGTGAAACTTGCCCTGAGGATGGTTAGGCGGATACCATGATGGACAAACATTTACTGTTGAGGAGAAAAGTCATTTTTGAAAGGTAACACCCTTCAGAACTTTACATGAAAAAAGTCACAGAATTCCCAAGAGATGTTAAAGAAAAAATTATGTAGGCCAGATGCGGTAGCACACTCCTGTAATCTCAGCACTCTGGGAGGCCAATGTGGATGGATTACTTGAGCTCAGGAATTCCAGACAACCTGAGCAAGAGCAGACCCTATCTCTAAAAATAGCCTGGCATCATGGTGGGGGCCTGTAGTCCCAGCTACTCAGGAGGCTGAGCAAAGAGGATTGCCTAAGCCCAAGATTTTTAAGCTGCTATAAGCTATGATGATGCTCTGCACTTCACTCAGGGCAATAGAGACTCTGTCTCAAAAAAAGGAAAAAAAAAACACCAAAACTAGATATTTACCTGAAAAACTGAATGAATGTGAACTTATTGGTAAAAATGAGGAAAGTGGCTGTGATAAAAATATAGAGATGGCCAGAGAAAGTGATGCTGGGAAAACACTTCACATTAAAGAAATTTTTCAAGACATCTGATGATACTGAACTTGAAAAGGATAAGACCCTGGAACCTGACTTAAACTTTGAAATGACTACAACATTTCACCCTAACATAGAAAAATGCTGGTTTCATATAAATGCAGAATACAAAGAAGAAGCCAAGCAAGTTTTCAAACTACCTCTGGTGTGTATTTTTACAAAGAAATAAAACACTGTAATTGTTCATGTTCCTACTGTTTGAAATTATAGTTCTAAATGTATTTTAGTTTTCTCTTTTCACTTTTCTGTTTTTCAGCGCATTGTAAAATGTTTTAATGGTTTGACAAATTTTTAACAGTTACAGAACAATTTTTAGGAATATTGTAGTTTTTTATCAATTGTTACGCTCTCTTTGCATGGTTTTACCTTGCACCATCATTTTTATTTTCCCACAATAACCATAAAAATAGAGGGCTGCCTGTATGTGTATGACTCACTCTCTCTAGCATAGGCACCTGGGCACACACATGCTGGCCTTGAAGAATTAAGCTGCCGTGGTGTAGACTGACAGTGCAGAAGGCCGCCAGAAAGAAGAGCTGAGTTCTGCCAAAAACCTGGTCAGCATGGAAGCAAACCCAGGCTCTAAATGAGATCACAGCTGCAGCAGACACCTTGATTACAGCCCGTCAGGCCCTGAAGCCACGTCTCTACTCTTGTCCCAGGGACATGGCGAGGTGATAAATGTCTATTGGGTTAAGCTTAGATTTATCTTACAAGTGCATTAAATGTACTAGACATATCTTTATTAACATGAACAGATTAAAAAACATTAATAGACAAAATTAAAAACCAAATGAAGCATATAATACTATTTATGGTAAATAACACAGAGAAGAAATTAAAGTGCTATGTACTATCTACGAGCATATATCTATCAACATGGAAAGGTGAACAAAATGAGTTATTGACAGAAGGACAAACTGCATCCCAAATAGCGATTGTTTGTTAGAGAAAGGAATAACGTATAGAAATGGGAGCGATTGTTTGTTAGAGAAAGGAATAATGTATAGAAATGGGAGCCAGTGTCACACAGGAGGGATGTCCTGGTGAGCTGGGCGTTTTTTTTCTTTCATATTAAAGAAAGATCATATTGAAGTTATGATACTTGTAACTGTAAGTTTGGCACGTTAGATTTACAAGTATTGATTAATTTTCAATTTTCCAGGTTTTTAGTTGTTTAAAAGAGAAGAACTATCCATTCTAATATTTGACACACATTTAAACTCTAATTCCTATCTGGTTACGAAAGAAAATGCTGAAGGGTTAATAAGAGAAATGTTGGAAATATTCATTGAGGCTGGGAGAAATTAATTATTGAGTTATAGAGAATAAAAAAATTGAAGTAAACCTTCTCTTTTTACTCCCAAATGGCTTCTGTCTGAGTCTTGAAAACTATCTTTCTTCTAACCACATGCACTTCCACTTAGATGGAAGCCAGAGCTGGCTGGCTTCCCCAGGAGGAAGCTCGCAAGTGCTTCCGTGCACCTCACAGCTACATTGCTGGGGGGCAGTTTCAGAGTCACCCAGAGGGTTCATGACACAGATACCTGTGCCCAGAGCACATTTACTGACTCAGGATTTGGGGGATTGTGGCCAGTAATTTTTATTGCTTCAAGCTCTCTGGGTAATTTTCTTATCTTCTCTTTTTTAAAGCAATTATTATAATTTAAAGTAAAATCAAAATGTTAAAATATTTGCTAATTTTAAGAAATAATCATTGAACATATACACGCATGATACCTTATTTAAAATGTATCTTTTAAGGGATAAAGTTGTACCACTTATGGTGCTGTGACTAAACATGTATAGTTTTTCTTTTTTGATAATCTTCCTTCCTACCCTCAAACAATGCATTGGGGTAAAATTCAGAATGAATATAAAGTTCCTCCTACCCCAACTCTTTCAATCCTTCTTTAGCTTTACTTAAAAAAAAATTACACATGAATAGAAAAGTTGCAAAAATCTCTATTAACTTTCTTATTCTCTTCACTCATATTTAGCAACTGTTAGCTCTCACCACATTTATTTTGTGTGTGTATGATGCATGTTTTTATGATGAACAATTGTAGAGTGAATTGAAAATATTATGAATCTTTATTCCTAAATACTTCAGTACACATGTATTCTAAAAAGCAAGACATTATGTTATATATGGTGTAACTATATATAGAAACTTTAATATTGTTAAAGTACTATGATTTATTATGCTATTTATATTCAAATTCAGCCAATTTTCTCAATAAATTTCCATATAAAATCTTTCTTCTGACCTAGACATCATCTTTCTTCAGTCTCACGTATTTTATGGAATGGTTTCACACCCATTGCCATTCATGACATTTGCATTTTCTAATAATACTCACGACTGATTTTCTTAAATTTATATAATTTTTTGACTCTTGCCTCAGGGTAGATGTAGAGCATCCAGTTTTTGTTGGGGACTATGTGAGTCATTTTTTGTCATTCTCAGGACATCTCAGTTGGAGACACGCATGTCAGTTTGTCCTATAATTTGGTAATGTGAACACTGGTGAATTTTGGCAAGGTACTGTTTGCCAGACTTCTCCACTGAAAAGTTTCCATTTTTCTTATAACTAGTAAATAATTTTCGATACACGTTGAGACTGTAAAAATTCTATTCTCCATCAAACATATTTAATTCTTGTAATCATTGATTTTTTAAAAAAATTTTGGAATCAGTTATTTTTATAATTGCAAAACAAATTTGTATCTATCATTTCTTCTACATTTTATTATTTATTTATTTGGTAGGAACATTGGCACATAGCTCTTTCTTTTCATGTGTATTTTTTTTTTTTTTGAGACAGTCTCACTCTGCCACCCAGGCTAGAGTGCTGTAGCATCATCATAGCTCACAGCAACCTCAAACTCTTGTGCTCAAGAAATCCTCTTGTCTTATACTTCCAAGTAGCTGAGACTACACGTGCCTGCCACCACCCCTGGCTAGTTTTTCTATTTTTAGTAGAGACTGGGTCTCGCTTTTGTTCATGCTGGTCTTGAACTTGTGAGCTCAAGCAATCCATCCACATCGGCCTCCCAGTGTGCTAGGATTATAGGCATGAGCCACCATGCCTAGCCTCTTTTCATTTATTTGTTTATAGTATAGAATGAATTTATTACAGATCACAAACTTCATCTGCCCTCAATTATCAAAAATTCTGATTTAGCTAATTGTAAGTTTTGAGTAAAGTTTTACAATACAGACATGAGTTAATAATTTCTATACACTTTCTAAGCCTTTAAAATAATATTTTTGGTCAAAGCACAATATGGTATAAAAGATTTTCTACATTCAATATAATATAAGCAAGCAACAGTCCTTTAAAGTTGGGTATCTTATGTATGCTATCAACTTCTCTTAGTCCAGCGTAGAGCTTTCCTCTATGTTTATGTAAAACCATCGTATATGCATTTCTATAGAGCTCCTCAAAACTAAGACCACGGTTTACTCTTACTTACGCTAGATTTCTTAAATTGCATTTTTCAGAAGTTCCCAAATACTGTTAATGTATTTTTCATCCATGGTCATCTTTCAAGCACTACAACCTTTCTGTTTATCTTTTATTTTTACAATCTTCCTATGTTTTTCTTCCTATTTCACTGGCTCCCCCAAATCCTTCAAAACTTAACTACTGGCAGACTTCTGTTGACAAGAAGCCTTACAGGTAACAGTCAATGAGCACATATTTTATATGTTCATGTAATATATACTGTATATTTATAATAAAGCTAGAAAAATATGCTATTAAGAATATCATAAGGAACATATATTTTAAGTGGAAGTGGATCTCTATAGAAGTTTACATTCCCGTTGCTTTCATGTTTGAATAAGTGGAGGAGGAGGAAAAAGAGAAGTTGGTTTTGCTGTCTCAGGTGTGGCAGAAGTAGAGCGGAGGCAGGAGAAGCAGCCACACTCCGTTTAACTTTACAGAAATACACCATAACTTGTCTGACTTGCTTGCTTTTTCATTAAGTACCCATCTCCCTTCCACCATTTGCTTTAAATTTAGTCCCATATTATAGAAGAGGCCATCTCATAAAAGAAGTCAACAGCAATCTTGAATCATCAAAATCTTTCTGCCAGATTGTCTAATACCAATTTCTTTTCTGGCTCTGCTTCTTCTGCGCCTTTTCCCTCATCACCTGGCACTGGTTCCGAAGCACACAACTCCATCAAGTTGTCTTCTGTTAATTCCTCTGGTGTGGTGTCTATTAGCTCCTGAATTTCTTCAAGATCTGCATCTCAAAACCCCTCATTTTTATGCTATAATCACAGTCTCTTTCAGGATTTCTTTGACTGGCTGTCATAAATCCTGTGAAGTCACATAAAGAATTTGGTCACAGTATTCTCCAAGAGGGATTTATTATTTTGGACCTGATGGCTTTCATAGCCTTTTCTGTAACAATGATGGTATATTTAGTGGCATAATCATTCCAGATTTTAATGATACTAAATCAGGGTTCTCCTCCATAGGGCTGACACACTGACAATCCTTTCCATAAACTACTGTAATAAGCCTGAAATATCCTTATGATCCCTTATCTAGAGGCTGAATTAGAATTTTGTGTTTAAGGTCAAATCGACCACTTCAACAATTTCACTGTTGAACGTACAGATTTCTAGATGGCTAAGGGCACTATCCAATATCAAAAAACTTTAAAAGGCAGTCACTTAGTGACAAAGTACTTCCTAACTTCAGGGACAAAGAATTGATGGAATGAACACAGAAAATGGTACCAGTCCATGATGAGCTGGCAGCCTTAAGATAAAGTCAATCCTGATAATAATCCCAACTGCATTTGCCCTCAACACTCAAGTTAACCTAGCACTTGTTTCATGAAATTCTGTTATTTTCTTCTCTTCCTTACTAATAAATGTCATTTGTGGCATTTTTCCCCCCAAAATAGGACATTTTTGTCTGCATTCAAAATGTGTTCAATCACATATCAATGATTTTCTTTCATTTTTTTTTAATCAAATCATAGCTGTGTACATTAATATGATCATAGGGCATCATACACTAGTTTCACAGACCAGTTGACACATTTACATCATACTGGTTAACATAGCCTTCCTGGCAATTTCCCAGTTATTGTGTTAAGACATTTACATTCCACATTTACTAAGTGTCACATAGACCCTTGTAAGATGCACCACAAGTGTATTCTCATCCTCCTCCCCCCTCCCCTCCTCTCCCCTCCCTCCCCCCCTGTCCCCCGTCCGCCTCTTCCTCGGTTGCACTTGGGATAAAGCATTAATGTGAAAGCCCTACATTAGTTTCATAGTAGGGGTGAGTACATTGGATGCATTTTCTTCCATTCTTGAGATACTTTACTAAGAAGAATATGTTCCAGC
>CAUYPK010141152.1:0-65272 GCA_963574355.1 Loris lydekkerianus | reverse complement strand
TGTCAGCCAAGCTCACAGCAACCTCAAACTCCTAGGCTCAAGATGGAGACTTTACCTCTTTCATGTTTACATGGATGGAGCTGGAACATATTCTTCTTAGTAAAGTATCTCAAGAATGGAAGAAAAAGTGTCCAATGTACTGAGCGCTACTTTCATATGAAAGCTATAACCCAGTTATAACCTAAGAATATGGAAAAGGGGGAGAGGGCGGAGAGAGAAGGGGGAGGATGGGCTGAGGGAGGGTGATTGGTGGGATTACATCTGCGGTGCATCTTACAAGGGTACATGTGAAACTTAGTAAATGTAAAATGTAAATGTCTTAACACAGTAACTAAGAAAATGCCAGGAAGGCAATGTTAACCAGTGTGATGAAAATGTGTCAAATGGTCTATAAAACCAGTGTATGGTGCCCCATGATCATATCAATGTACACAGCTATGATTTAATAATAAAAAAATAAAAATAAATCATAGCTGTGTACATTAATAATAATAAAAGGAAAAAAAACCTTCCATAGCTTTCCTCAAAAAAACAAACAAACAACAACAACAACAAAAGAAAACCAGAAAAATAATGCCCTTTTAGGAAAGCTGGGAAAATTAAAGCACTATTGCTATGACAGTGCCTGATGTATTGTAGGTGTGAAATGTTTGTTAGCTATTGCTGTTTTGATTCCTACCAGTATAACTACTCGCTATAACTTTGCTTTGGTCAAACTCTCCACTATAAAATGAAGATAATAATAATGACCTACTGAATAGAAATTATGAGTAATTTCAGTAAACTCAGTAGTCAGACAGCCTGGGTTCAAATTCCAGTTTTATCCTTACAACCTGTGTGATCTTAGGTACATTATTTCATTTCCCTTGTCCTGATTGTATAGGTTCGGGGCTAAAGTCCCCTTTCTCATCCATAAAATCAGAATATCTGATTTTCCTCAATGTATAAAATTAGGATAACAATAGTAGGTGCCATATGGGGTTGTTGTGAAGATTAAGTGAATTAACATACACGAAGCTCTTAGCACAGCACTTGGCACCTAGTATGTGCTCAGTGAAGTGTTCATCACTGTATTACTCTGACTTTCCCCACAGGATGTTGGCACAAATCAAATGGGAATCACATGCAGGAGCAGGCAGTGCAATCAACTGTTAATTATCACCACCACCACCATCATTCAATGACTGGGTCTCCCCCATATGGTTTACCCTTGCCTTTATTTTCAGCTAATGGTTATTGAGCAGGTGTGTTGTGAGAGGCAGTATGCAAAGAGTGTGTTCTTAGAACTGAGCTGGAAGCCAGGTAGGTTTTCAAGAGTCATGGGGCAGCTTCTAAGGTTAGTCACTTAGGGCTAAATAAGTGCATTGAGTTAACCTGTCTATGGAAGAGTTGTGTGGCCCCCAGAATTTCCCCTTTTCTGGGAATGGTCCAAAGTCGCAGGATTTATTTTCGAGCGGCCATGTCTGTGTAATAGCCCATTGCTTCCTGGCCAGCTCTGTGGTGGGCCCCATCCACATCCCCAGGATTTTTCAAATTGGATTTGGGGAAATAAAATCAGCCCATGTCTAGTGACATAGCTGTGCAGTGCAAGGTGGGCATGCTGCAGCAGCCAGGTTTTCTCCTATTTCAGTCTCTTCAGTAAGAGAATAAAATTGGTGTGCAGAAAAAATAAAAGGAGTAAGTGCACGGAAGAGCCCTGTGAACAAATGAAGCCCTGGACTCCGTGGTTCACCGTCCTTCCCAAGTAATGTGAGATGGCCTTTATCCTTCTGGTATGCACCCTGTTTTACCTAAGGACTTTGAATGGTGTTCTGTTTATGTGCAAGCAAGAGATACTTCCTCTTCCTTCTAGAACAAGTCCAAGCATCTCCATTTCTACAAAAATTTTCCTGCCCTCCCTCCCCCCCAGCTATGTCTATGCCACTGCATCTGCACCTCCCTGCCTGTGGCCTGCCTCAGTCCCCCTGCAGACCAAGCTTCTTGAGAGCACTGTCTGGGGCTTATTTATCCCAAAGTTGCATTATCTGACCCAGGGCTTGGGCTTTGCTTTTAAATGAATGCATGGATGCTGTAGAGGGCAGCCAGGTGGTAGGCCAGATTATCTCAGTGATCTTTTTTAACCTAGAGATTTTCCAATGTGATCCTTGGTTATGTGTAAAGGGAGATTCTGAAGAAGCTCAAGGATGGTTCCAGCACTCTAGAGGTTGACAGTCTCAATTTCATAATATTCAAATTGTATTTCCTTAAGTCTTTCCTCTTCCTTACACAGGGTGTTCCTAGCACCTCTCTCAGGGTTTGGAGTCTTGAATTCCCAGGATCACCCTTATGTTCACAGAGGGAGGAAGGAGAGGCGAAGGAGGCAGGGGGACTTTGCAAGTGAGGGACGACTTTGGGAAGAGTTATGAGGAAACTCATGGTGTGTATGTGTGAGAGAGAAGTTGCCAGAAGAAGAACTGAATTACAAGCCGGGAAGCTCAGAGGGCAGAGGGCTTGGTGTCTGATCAGTCAACTCTGGGAAACACCTACATTGTCATTGAGCCAAAAGATGTTAAGATGCTCTGTTCCTAGAGACCTAAGATTCCATGCTTGTCCCCAAATTTTCGGTTCTCTCCGAGGGAATAGTCTTAGCAGGGAGCACCTGGCTTGGGTCTTGAGGTCACGGACAACTCAGTGTATTGGCCGTCATGGAGAGAGGCACGCAGCTTTGGCGATTCTGTGAAACCCCTCTGGAGGCTTCTAAAGAGTGTTCACTGGCCTTTGCTCTTTAATCCTGGAGGTCAAATGTGTTGATTTTTGCCCTTGCCATCTGTTTCTCAGTTTTCCATCGACCTCTGTTTTTTTTCAAGGCAGGGACCAATAGGGAAAGAAATATTGTAATTGTAGTTCTTCTCATTTGTCTTTCCATCCCAGTCACAGCAGTAGAAAGGGAAAATCTACTGGTGTGACAATACTCTGACAGATTAAACACCAGGTCTGACCTTGCCGCCTGCAGCACAGCTCCCCATAGGAGCAAGGCCTTTCCCCTTTCCTCCCTGATAAAATGGGAGACAAAGTGAACACAGTCCATTCAATGTCTGCACCCAAAACACTGGCCTGCGCTACTTACGGCAGTCATGGTGCAGAAGAGCAGGAACTCTGGGATTTAGCTGCCCATGTCGGATTTCCAGCTGAGCCCATTTCTAGGCAAGTGCTGAGCAATACTCTGACCTCTCGGACTCAGTCTACTGGCCTCTAAAGTGACATAATGACAGCACCTACCTCCCGGGGGCCTTTCTCCCGGGGAATCCTTGCCCTGCCTTAGTGTCAAGGATCTAGCAAGTTATTATTACTCCTTAATATGAATATTATTTTAAATAATAACCAGGAGAAAGTAATGTTACCTGCTCTGCACTGGCTAGACAACATGTAACAAGGAGAATTCCAGGTAGAGGAGACAGGCATTTTCCTGAGCACAGCCCATGCTGAAGAATCTGGTGCTGTCATCCATGAAGATTAAGAATGACCAGTTCCAAACTGGTGAATTCCCTAGTGACTCTTTTTCTGTTGTGATTCATCTGCTGTGTCCTCCATTTTCAGTGGTCATGGTTGTTCCAAACCAGCCATGAGTTAAGGGAACTCCTCACTATGTCCCCAGTGCCACCCTACCCAAAGCATCGCCATTTCTACAAACCTAGGTGGTCAGTGGGACCATGGATGCTGGCCTTCTTGGCAAAGGCTAGCTAAGCACTACAGACACCCTCATTTCTAGGGGGATGCAAGTGCCTCACCATACCATTTTGGTAATCAGAAAGAAGGCAGAAATAACTGAATTATCCTTCTGGACAAAATAATGACTCTCTCATTGAGAGAGTTAAGCATCTGATTGTTTTTCCCTCTGTCACCACAATTTATTGCATGAGATTTCAGGAGATGAGGATAAAAAGCAGGTTTATAGAGACATCATGAGATTGTATAAATAAAGTAATATCTGGGACAGATACACTAAAGAAAACTGAACCCACAAAGTCTAATTTTGCAGTCCGTACCCAGCCAGAACTCCCATTGGATTAAAGCACAGACTGCATAATTATGTACACAAAATGCCTTTAAAGCCCTTCCATAAATTTGGAGGAAAAAACAATAGTCTGTTTGGAGCTATTAAGGCAAAATTCCTTATTATGGGTTTATAGGCACTTGCACAAGTGGTTCCCAAATACCCCTTTTTATTTTCTTAATTATAAATAAAAAAGAACAGATTCTACCCTTACAACTTCTACTCCATTGCAGCCTCCAGGCACAGAAGACAGAGTTCTTAGAAAAAAGGCAGACTTACTTCTGGACCTCTAACAGAGAAGTTATACTCAGACTGAACATTTATTACATTTAAATTAACCATATTTATACTTTGAAAACTACATGTTATTTAACATCCTAAATGCTTTACATTTGTTGAAAAATTCTTCTTGCATTTTAAGGTTTTTATCATAATCTTTGTCTTTATTTCTTAATTTTTCTTTTCAAATCAGTGAAAGAATCAAATTGAATGAGCAATAATACGTAAGTCATCTAGTTAATATGGAAATTCTGGGAATTATAGCTTTCATTTCGTGCTTGCCATCATTTCATTAAAATCCAGAAGTTTCTACATGGAGGCAGAACAGTTCCTAGGGTGTGTGATAAGAGGTACTGTCTTGGTCCTGGCTGCAAGAGAGCTGAGTGCTGCTGCAACTCACTGTTGGGCAATGACTCAGGGATCTGGCTGGCACAGGGGAAGACATGGCTATGAAGAGTTGCTGTTAAATAACTGGATCCCCAAACTAATATGCAATTGACTGAATCATCCCAACTCCAATGCCTGCCTTTATTGAGAGTGACAATGTGGAGACAGCCATGCAGGCTACATGAGTCCATTTGTCATTCATTCGAGTATTCCTTCATTACAGTTCTTCCTCCTACTGAACTCTGATCACATGACATGGAAATGTATGACATGAAGGAGTTGAAGAGGGTTTGCCATCGACCTCACAGCCCTTAAGAGATTGACTTGTCTTCCTATGAAATAGCTATCAACTAAATTGAGACCATAAGAGTTATATCTTTTCAAATATCGTGTAGTAGCATTTATAAAAAGTATTTGCAGACATCATTTCATAAGTTTTTCCAATATGCATGGAGATGAGTAGGGATTCTTACTCTCATTTTACCAAGGAAGAGAGAGTCTCAGTACTAAATATGGGGAAAGAATTTGACCTCACTAGCGTGAAAGGAAGAACACATTAAAACAAGAAAGTATATCATATTTTGATATCAAACTAGAAAAGATTATATCTATTACATATATAGATCATCAAATTAACAAGATTTAATAATTAGATAATGTTTTATGCTGGCAGGGTCACACTGAGATGGAAATTCTCTTTCTGCTGGTAGGAGTATATGCACATAAATTAAGCCTTTCTGAAGAGCAATTTGTGAAGAATATCAGGGCCTTTAAAAGTATCCGTACCTTTGGATGTTATAATTTTATTTCTGAGATTTCTTTCTAAGAAAGTAATAAGAAATATGGACAAATTGAGCATGGAAAGATATTTCTTATAATATTCTTTATAATAGTGAGAATTTGGAAATAACCTAAACATTTAACCACAGGAAATGGTTATGATACAACTACATAATTAAATATTATGGAGTCTCTAAAAATGATGTATTTAAAGAACTTTTAACAACATGAGAAAACATTCAGAACGTATTGTCAAGTGAAAAAAAGCTGGGTGAAATACTTGCATCATAGCATGATCAAGGTTATATAAAATCACATATGTAAATCTATCCAAATTAAACTGGAAGAAAATATTACTTAGTTAACTTACCCAAGGTCACAGGGCTGCCAAGCAGAGAGGCCAGAACCTAAATCCAGTTCTTCTGACACTGATCCCAAAGTCTCCTCCCCTTACCACTGTGTCTCTCTGAAAACATTTAGTTTGAGCAATATAAACCATTCATGGAATTAAACTAGAGTCTGTTACTACTTTGAGTAGATCCAGAAATACAAATAAGTCTGGGGTATCACTCAACTTTCCCAGTCCTGATAGTTGCCCCCACCACCTCCACATTTGAAACACTCTGAGATGCTGAGCCCACTGGCAGAACCCAGAACCAAAATGTATTACCTGCACTAGATATGAAGACCTCTAACACAGAAGATGGCTTGGAAAGGTTATTTTCCAGTAGTTTCAAAAGTGAATTAAGCACGAAAGTTACCAGGATGATTTTTCTCAAAATACTGATTCAGATCCCACACCAAAAGATTCTCTTTTAGCATGTCAGGGTGGAGTCCTAGATTCTGTATTAAAAAAAAAAAAAAAAAATACTCTGCAGAATCCTCTTAAAATCATTCTAACCAATGGTAGAAATGCATCTGATGAGGTCCCTATACATACAATGAGTTACATGTGGTGATTCCACTATATAAGGTTGGAAAGACTCCTCCTCAAAATCAGGATTCATTTATAACCAGTACACTGGCCACTCAGTCTTATAACCATGTGGGTCACCCACTCAGTGGGTAATGGGGAATCACCTTCTCTTCCATTGTTGCCTGTGTTGGTTAGTTACCACTATTAACAAATGACTCCCAAAGCTTAGTGGTTTCAGACACCGAACATTTGTTATCTCACAGGTTAGGTGGTTCAAAAATCTGAGCCCTGCTCAACTGGGTGCTCCTGGGTCAAGGCTGCAGGCAAGCTGTTAACCAGAACTAGGGGCTCCTCTGAAGGCCAGAGAGACTATGCTTCCAAGCTCATTTACATAATTATTGGCAGGTCTATGTCCTTCTTCACTGGACTAACTCACAACACGTAGCTGACTCCCAACAGAAAGAGCAGTCAGAGAGAATAAGAGCAAGAGAGAGAGACCGAGAGAGATAGAACAAAGGAGAAAGCAAAAGAATGTGCACCCACATGGAAGCCTCAATCTTTTTATGATCTAAACTCAGAAGTGGCACTCCATCATTTTTGAATATTTTTTAGAAGCAAGTCAATGTCAGGACATAATCAAGGGGTAGGGGAATGACACAAGGGTGCAAAAACTAGGGACCACAATTCCCTGTGGGTCATCTCAGAGGGTACTTGCCATGCTGCCCTGGGCAAACAACAGGGCTAAAATTCTGCATCAAACCATCTGCACCTCTATCTTTTAATTTCTACTTAGTAAATAGGCAGGGGTGAGGCTGGACTGAACTCTGCCTGTTGATGGTAGTTAAACCAATAGGCTCCAAGCAGAAGGAAAACTAATGTGTAAATTTAGGGCAGGTCAATGCTAGAATTTTCACAAATACAGCAGGAGCTATGGGTGTCATCTTAGGCATTGATGGAAAGACAGTTAACAGTGTTGCTCCCTTTCTTTTTGTCTTTTAAAGAAGTGCACATTTCAAATACCCTTGGGAACTATTGTTTTCAACTCCTATCTGTTTTTCTAGAATTTAAAATTCCCCTAGAAAAGATATTTGGATTTCATGTCCCAACCTCAACTGCAATTTGCTTAGGGGCTCATACAACTATATCTTCCATCTTCTGTGGAAGATAGATAACAAATATTGGGTAAAGAATAAATTATTTATATATACTTTATACATATATTGTATATATATTCACACACATATAGTTGACCCTTGAACCATCTGGGTTTGAACCATGTGGGTCCACTTACAGGCAGATTTTTGTTCAAGTAATGTGGATCATGAGATGTGAAACTCATATATAGGGAAGCCAAGTTTTCATATATAGAGATTCCACAGGCCTATTTGAGTATATATTTTGCTATATGCAGGGGTCCTGGAACCAATCCCCTGCATATACCAAGGGATGACAGGGTATATGTACAAATATGGTGTATGTATATGTGTGTGTATTTGTATATATGTATGTACTCCACACATTTCAGTGGGACCATCTGGGGTATCTCAGGTCACCACTCTCCCCCGCCCCCATGTCCAACTCAGTCTTGATAGCAGAACCTTCTAGTAATGTGAACAAAGCTAGGTTTCAAGACTCAGCTAGTTTACCCACCAGATCTACCATGTAAAGTTAAATCCAACTTGCCATCTGGTTGCCAGATGACCACAGCTACAAGCATTTTCCAGCTTCTCAACTTAAAGTTGAGTCAGAGCCACAAATTAAAGCAGCAAATACAGCTGCATCATGACTGGTTTTTGGATGGAGTATTTTCAGTCTCTGATCACTGGTGAGGAGGGAGTCCCCATTGCCATTTCAGTTGCCAAGACATTTCATGCTGACGGTGAAAGGGAAGTTGCTAATGCTATGAAATCCCTTTTTATGGCCCAGCCTGGGCCAAGGCCATCACAGAGATGGTGTTTTTTCCCTGACTGATCACTGTTGAGAAGTTCTCAACAACTGAGGCAGATCCCTCTGTTCACAGAAGGTGAGAGGATAGTCCAATCCACATACGATGTCCTCAGGACTCTGGGGGAATTGGCATCTTTGCATAAGTCATTATCCCCTTCCTCTCTGATACCTCAAAATTTTGGATGGGAGATTCAGTTAGTAGGTTCAGAGGAAAGTAGAAGGGGAAATACTTTTAGCAGATCACTGAGGAAAAAGGAAAGTAATTCCCAAGGTACCTGTTTGAGTCGTGGAAAGTCCCATTAGAGTCCATGTCCACCTTGAGTCAAGACAAGTGATGGCTTAAAGACTTGAACAAAGTGCTGGCTAAGGGAAGTGCTGTTGTACCGTGGAAAGAGCCTGCTTCAGGGAATCTCCATCTTACTTTTGTTGTTTTGGGCTGTGTGATCATGTGTAAAACCCTAGAACTTTCCGAGTTTTATATCCTTACCTATATAATATCATTAACTAGATGATTGTTATGAAATTGAGTAAGGTCTTATCCATAAGAAGGAATATTAAAATAATGTCACTATTAAAGATATATATATATGTACATACATACACCATTCTGTCCTTCTGACAGAAATTCTGTGACTGGAGAGGTGTGACTGTGGGATAAGGTGCTGTGCTCTTGGATACTCTATTTTAAAAGCCGACATCTTTGAAAAAAAGGTAACATGAATCTGAGTTATCAGTCAATGGATTTCTCTCCCCTGGTACTTTTCAAAGTACTGAGGAACCGGATGTGAAAGAGAAAGCGATCTGGGGGAAAATGGCTGCTATCTTCTAGGAAGAGAAATGAATTCGGGTATTTTCTCTCAGGGAGAAGGAGTCTCTCCTGCCAGGTTAGAATGTGATATTTGAGTTAGGTATCTTCCGCTGAACTGCAAGTTCTTGTTTCCTGTTCACCTGTGTTTCTCCATAGCTTATTATAGTGCTTGGTGTGCAATAGCTGCTCAGTGAATGTTTGCAGAATGAAGTCACATTTTGCAGATGTCAATCAGTCAACACACTCCAGCTCTGGAGCCGCTTCTCCTGGATGTACTTCCTTCCCTGACCTCTGGCCTTTTCCTATGACGCGTCTGAGGAGAGTGCAAACCCCCATGTCTCTGGTTTCCTGACTCACCAGCAGCTGGAACGGATGTATGGTGTGGCTGCTCCTGCAGGCAGGTCAATTCCTCATCCTCCAAGACTTCCTAGAGTCTGCACAGGACTGATTCCAAGCATGACACACAGGTGTGGGTGAAGTCTTTGAGTCAGGGACCCATCATTGCCAACCAAGGAGTCAGCAGGTCCTCCGCAAGGGGCTGGGTTGAGCTGGCAAGTCCAGGAACAGCCCTCTTGGATGCCTTGAGTTTCACTTTTTATAACTAGACCTCCCCTGATCAGTTATGTGACTCTTCTGAATGAAACTAAACCCAACATTACCACTCTTGGGTAACTAGAGGGCAGATATAGGCTCAGAAAAAAATAAGCACCACCACCACCACAATAAAAATCACACCAACCAACCAATCAAACAAATGTTTCCCAGTTACCAAGAAGCTGGATTAAGGGATCAAGAAAATCAGAAAGTGTGGAGTAGGGTGCTGGCCCCATATGCTGGAGGTGGTGGGTTCAAACCCAGCCCCGGCCAAAAACTGAAAAGAAAAAAAAAAAAAGAAAGTGCCAAATCAGCGAATTGTCAATCAACTTTTACCTAATTAAAATAGCAGCTCAAATTTCCTTTTTTATCCAGGGCATTCACAAAAGATTTTCAGAGTGTTAAATACCTGATCTTCCAAGCAGGTTGAAACACCCTCCCTGTGTTTTGCTGATGCCAATGCAAAGGCCACCAATGCTAGGCCTTTGAGAGGGGTGGGAGGCAAAGGTGGTGAGATTTGTCTTTGAGAGAAATTTCTTCTTGGTGTTTCACCCTTTGATCTAATATTATTATTCTCTTCTCTTCCTTCCTCTCCAGAAACAAAAAATAACTGAAAAAAATTTATCTCCCCCAAAACATATTTATACTTTTAAAAGCTAATATTTGGTCAAAAGGGGAATCACTAATGGCCCCAGGCTTAGGGGTGCAGTGGAAATTTTCTTGTGTGAGAGGGGCCTTCCTGGGATCTCTCAAACTCACCACAAACCAATCCCTGATTTCACAATGACAGAATTTCCAGGGGGAGATTCTGCAGTTTTAAATATTTGTAAAGGAGAATAGATATTCCTTGGAGTGAAATGTTTGTTGAACTCAACACACATGAATTTAGACTATGGGGGAAACTTAATCTCAATAGTAAACCAACCCTAGAACCCAGGGCTACAGAAATCCAGCCAAAGGAGCATCTATACTTGAGCAGCAGCCTGTTAGGCATCAGAAATGATGATTTGGACCAATTCTTCAGTCTAGACAGGTAAGAAAACAGGCTAAAACACGCTGTCAAAATTATAGGCATTATCGGAAATATATTTCAAGGGGTTTTGTTCCATAACGTGGAAATCATAACATGTTTTCCAGAAAGTGTCACTTGGTTGGACTCTGTGTCTACTAGCTCTACCTGTTGCACACACAAGGCTCCCTCAGTTTTTGGGCAGAGTCTACTGTGAGGCACTTCAGAGAACCTGAGGCTCCATGTCCTTACCTCCAGTTACCACTAAAGTAAGTGAGAGTGAGGCCAGGTATGAAAGTGATCAAATAGCTCCTATTCACTGAGCACAGACCATGTGCCAGGCATAGTGCTAAGTACTTCATAGCTTTATTAAAGTGTCAGTCATGTACAATAGACTATGCATATTCAGCATGTACAATTTAAGCTCAGACATGTGCATATACCCATGAGATTATCACTACAATCAACAATGAACCCATCCATCACCCTCAGAATTTTCCCAGTGCTCCTTTCTCATCCCTCCTTTCAGCCTCTCCCTGCCCCACATCTCCAACCTCAGACAACCACTCATGTGCTTTCTGTCATTATGGATTGTCTGTATTTTCTAAAATTTTATATATTAATAAATGCAATAGTACAGTATGGCCATTTTTTATCTGACTTTCTCTCAGCATAATTATGTTGAGATTTATCTATGCTACTACATATTACAACATAGTTCATTCCTTTTTATCGCTAAGTGTTCCATTGTATAAGTTCACCACAATTTGAGTCTCTAGTTAAACGTTTGAATCATTTCCAGCTTACAGCACATTATAAGGCTGGTTTTCAAACTGAGGTACTTTGTCTTCTTCAATCCAGTGGAGTTCCAGAAAATCCACTTTCTGAAAATAGCCAGATGTCCAGAAGTCTGGAAGTCAAGTCAAACCATCTTCAAGAGGCCCACCTCTTCCATCAGCAGTCCAGGAATTCAACTGTTTGCAAGGGTCCTGTGCAGTCCTGTCTCAGATTACTCATCACTATAGCGAGGGGCTAATGGCCCAGTCAGCAGTGCCCTTGGCAACCTGGATCCAGCACACTGAAGTAGGCAGAACACTAGCTCCCTGTTCTCTATCAGGCCTGGGCAGGAGGCACCATCTTGCCTCAGTGGTTAGACTCTTCAGGACCAGTATGGCTCACTTCAAACATTGGCTTCAGTGAAGGTAGCTCCCAGACTGGCTGGCCAGGTCTTTTCATTAATGCTCTTCTGATTCCCTCACTCAGCATCCCCCATGGGGTATTAGGCTGCCCAGACAGAGTGGCAAGAATGAAACAGATTCTGGAGCTGGTCACTTCATAGGCTTAAGCAACAGAAGGATGATGCCAGTGGACAGTGAGGACCACGGGAGGCAAATCTCCACTTCAGAAACCCTGCCCAAAGCATGGTGGCAGAGGCCTCTTCTTCAGCAGCTCTCATGGGTACAGGTGGGGCAGGATGCTTCACAGCAGTTTGCAGGGGATGGTGACCCTGCACAAGCTTGGCTTAGAGAACTTCGCATCTTCAAGGACTCAACTCATGGTGGTCGGGTTACACTACAGACCCCAAACTGCACCTTCCCTGCACTGCTTCTCCGGGCTACACTAGCCCTCTGGCACTATTAAATCTTATGCTCAAGATAAAATATATCAGTGGCTAAGGATTCACAGCCAGAACTGACTTGGAAGCTGTGCTTTTACCACTATGAGGCACAGGTAGAAACAGAGTTCTCAATAAATGACCTTTGGATAGCAGGTGGTCAGCTAGGCAGGAGTGACTCCGCTAGAGCCAGAAGTAAAAGAAAACATGCCTACAGTGTATGTATCAGACGCACATTGTCAGCAGCATGTGTGCTGGGAACACATCTGTTAGGAACAGCATGAAGAAGCAAGGGTCTTCCAGGGCCAACCAGGCTGTGCCATGCTTCTTTCTGGGGGGGGGTTTCTACAAGGAACTGGTCTTTCCTAGAGATTTCAGTTATCCAGTGTAAGAGCTGCAAAGACCTAGGCTGGCCACACAAACCCTCCCTAATGCAGAGAACAGCAAGCTTAGGGACAGAGGCTCCATGACCCTCCCTTGAGCTACACAGCCTTGGGTAAGCCACTGCCCTCCTTGTGTCTCAGTTTTCTCTTCCACAAAATATGGAAAATAGTTGAATCTTCTTCGATGCGTGTAGTGAAGATTAAATGTAATGGTAAATGTAGAGTTTAACACTGTATGGGTCAAGAGGTGACAGTTCTGTTCATTATGAGGTTTTCTCCCACTTTAACATTTCAGACAGAAAGGCCACTCCCAGCAACGTTCAGAGGTGCACAGAGGGTCTGAACGAGTCCCCTCTGTGAGGCCTTGGGGTCTTCCCAGAGGACGAGGGCAACCAAAGCCATGAGCTACAGGCATGGGGGAGAAAGGCTTGTTTGCATAGATCTGAAGGATTAGTCAGGGCTCCTGAGAAGTTTCTTTATAAGAACATACTGCACCCATAACAAGGTATTTCTTTGCCCAAGTGAATAGAGGTAATTAACACTGAGAATCCACAAGGCAAATCTAGTATTAAAGGGAGGATCTCTTTGTTCTTGTTTCTAAGAATGAAATTCCTCAATTGCAGTCTTTGCTGCCTGGGATATTAACTTTACACATCCACACACCCTGCCCACATGCTCACTCCCCACCTAGACTTGCCATAAAACATTTGAGAGCTTCTCCAAAGAAAGAACCCAGATTTGAGCCTTAGGACAGGAATGCGCCTTTCACCTATTACAGGTTAAAATTTTAATGCTCTTCTCTTACCCTCTCCCATGCGCTATAAAATATATCTATGCCTGCATTTTTTGAATGACCTACCTGGAACTTGCTGCCCTTGGTGATACTGGAGATGTCATGCACATTAATTTTGTTGGTTTTTCTTCATATTCTAGGGGGAAGTGAGGGTATCATTCTATGTTCGTGACAGCTAATCACTCTCTGTGCTCTCTCTGCCAGCTTTGCTCACAATAAGCTTCCTCTGGCAGCCTGTCTGGAAGTGCATTCAGTCGCCTGTGTGTGGGTGTGTGTACATGTATTCTATTTCCTTGTATTAATTTAGGGACCATTTCTCACCTTGTTTTCTAGCTTTGCAGCCAAACTGAGTACAGGGCTCTTATTGATTTCCATGGCCTGGGGTTGGGTTTCTCTGAATGAAAAGGAAACATGCTCAAATCAGTCCCATAGAGCATGGAGCCAGCAGAGAAATGGGTCATAAATTCAGGTGGACCCAGCTACAGGCTGCCGTTGGATTAAATTCTTTCTTTGAGTGCAAGCCAACTGTTGCAGTTGGGCTTAAACTGGCTGTACGGGATGGGGGGGGGGGATTTGGGGAGTTTTTATTATGAAACACAATTTCCATTATTTACCTTAATCGCATGAGTTCTTTTAGCCCACAGAATGACTCTAGATTGCATATAACTCAGCTTACCTGGAGCACTAGTTCTGAGGCCAGTAAATTCGAAGTGGAGGAGACTTGAAAAGGATAAGGTTTTCACTGCTGGGCATGTATGTGTTAGAGAAGGAAGAAATGTTCTTATCCTGTATTTAACTTTGCAAATGGCATAATTGTTCTGTAAACCAATAAAGTTGTATTTTTAAAACTCAGTGGACATAGGCAACTTTGGGGAGGGATCTGAATTGTATTTCTGCTGTTTCTGTTAAGCAGACATGACTTCTTAACTCTCTTGTTAAAATACTGAACGCAGTACCCTAATTACAGGCCACTATATTGAATCATTATGTGTAGGGATAGGGTTTGATCTGATGAGATAGTCTTATTCGTGCACAATTGAGTGTTTTTCTTATCTAGAAGGAGACAACCAACCAGCCAACTCCTGAGGTCAGGAACATGACTTTGTCTCTAAATTTCCAAAGAGATTAAATTCCATAAAACTTTTAAACTCAGAGTTTCACATGTTGTAAAGAGCAGAGTCTGCAGAGTTTGCTCATTTTGAATATTTTTATTTTAATTATTATTTTTGTGTGTGTAAAATAAAAAGACTGCTGGCTGCTGGTCTGCTGTTTTAAAATAAAGCTTCTGCGAGGAGAGTCAAGGTGGAATTTCCTCTCTGTATTCTGTTTGCTTCCTTTCTTCCCACTTCTCTTTGCTCATCTTGCCAAAACCAACGTTTCTCTGTGGCATTGGTATGCTTTGTCCTCTAGCAGGAACTTTTGATCTCTAAAGATTTAAAAGTTTGCAGTAAGCATTGGTGGTCTTGAGTTTGCAAAAATAATTCTTAATCCCTTTAATGTCTTGCTTTTTGGAACATGCCATTGGCCAGTGATGTGGCTTCCCTTATGTAAAATCCAATTAATCAATTCCAAACAACATGGGACAAATATCTGGTGAATTTGAAAGAGCATAGCTAGGCTGAAATAACCTTTTGAGAAGTTATGAATTCACCATGTATGACTCTCAGCATTCTGCATGCAGAGCTGGCTTAAGAATATCAATGGGCCCCTGAATCAAAGAGAAAGCCACTCTCATCCTTAATTCTGGTTTATGTTGGTCTAGCGGCTCTCTAGGAACCCCTTGTAATCTTTCCTTCTTCCTAATCTGTTGTTCATTTTCCTTAAGAAGAAAGGGAATTCTCATCTCCTGGTTATTATGCAGCATCTTAAGCATAAAACCAATGAGACCAGTGCTCATGCTAAATCCTAGGCCAACACCTGTGTTCTGTTCTACCATCTTGGCTCATCCTTGCAACTACCCTGCAAATTTAGACGATTAATCATGAGGTGAGCTAAGTGAGTGGATAAACTGAGGTATTCATTCCACTTCTGTAAGCTACTATTAAGGAAAATTATGACGTTAGAAGATCTTTACTAGGTGATTTTGAATTTGTATCATGAATTATTTTTTTAAAAGTATTCTGCAACATTAAAAAAAATAGAATTGTGGTAGTGGTATAAAAATAGACACATAGACCAGTGGAACAGAATAGAAAACCCAGAATAAATCCACTCATCCACTACATAGTGAACTTATCTTTGACAAAGGTACTGGGACCATACAGTGGGGAAAGAACAGCCTCTTCAATAATGGTGCTGGGAAAACTGGATACCCATATGTAGAAGAATGAAATTAGACCCTTAAATCTCACCACGTACAAAAATCAAATCAAAATGGGTTAATGACTTAAATCTGAGAACTGAAACTATGAAATTACTAAAAGAAAACATTGGGGAAATTCTCACTTTGGCAGCACATATACTAAAGTTGGAACAAAGACATCAGGAAAACACTTCAGGATGTTGGTCTAGGGAAGGTCTTCCAGAATAATACCTGTAAAGCATAGACAACCAAAGCAAAACTGGACAAATGGGATTACATCAATCAAACAGCTTCTGCACAACAAAAGAAACAATCAACAAAATGAAGGGAAATCCCACAGAATGGGAGAAAACATTTACAGACTATCCACATGGCTAAGGATTACTAGAATATATAAGGAGGTCCAACAACTCAATAGGAAAAAAAGCAAATAATCCAATTAAAAATGGGCAAAAGATCTGAAAAGACATTTCTCAAAAGAAGACATTCAAATCCCTATCAGGTATGTGAAGAAAATGCTCAAAAGCATGAGTCATCAGAGAAATGCAAATAAAAACTACAATGAGATATCTTACCCTAGTTAAAATGGCTTTTATCAAAAAGACAGGCAATAATGAATGCCGATGAGGGTGTGGAGAAACTGGTGGGGATGCAAATTAGCGCAACCACTATGGAGAACAGTATGGAGGTTCCTCAAAAAAACCCTTAAAAGTAGAACTACTGTATACCTTTTTTGGTGTATATCCAAAGGAGGGGAAATTGGTATATTGAAAAGATACCTGTACTCCCATTTTTATTTCAGCACTATTCACAATAGCCAAGATATGGAATCAACCTAAGTATCCACGAACAGATGACTAGATAAAGAAATAGTGTTATATATGCACAATGGAATATTATATAGCCGCAGAAAGAATAAAATCCTGCCATTTGCAACAACCTGGATGGAACTGGAGGATATAACATGAAGTGAAATAAGCCAAGCACAGAAAGTTATGTCTCACATGTTCTCATTCATATGTGGGAGTTCAATTTAAAACAAAATTGTCTTTTGGAAACAGAGTGAAGAATGATGGTTACCAGAGGCTGGGAAAAGTAGTGAGGAAGGAGGGATGGTTAATGGGTGCAAAAATATTGTTAAATAGGCTTGGTGCCCACAGCTCAGTGAGTAGGATGCCAGCCACATACATCAAAGCTGGCGAGTTCCAGCCCTGCTCCGGCCTGCTAAAAAAAAAATGACAACTGCAACCAAAAAATAGCCAGGCATTGTGGCAGGCGCCTGTAGTCCCGGCTATTTGGGAGGCTGAGTCCAGGAGTTTGAGGTTACTGTGACCTGTGATGCCACAGTACTTTACTGAGGGTGACATAGTGAGACTCTGTCTCAAAAAAAAAAAAAAAAAAAAAAAAAAAAAAAAAATATATATATATATATATATATATATGGTTAAATAGATAGAATGAATAATATTTGATGGGACAGCAGAATAACTCTCATCAGCAGTAAATTAGGATATACTTTAAAATAATTAAAAGAGTAGAATTAGAATGTTTCTAACACAAGGAAATGTTAAATGCCTAAGGTGATAGATACCCCTAATTACCCTAATTTGATTAATTCTCAGTGTAAGCATCATATTTACCCTATAAATATATATAATTATTATGCATCCATAACAATTAAAAAAATAAATAAAACAAAATAAAAATAGAATTATAAGAAAACATGTATAAAATAAACAAGCCCCCAAAAGAAATGAAAACACACAGACCATCAGGAAATGAAACAGACTCCAGCATGACCTATCTCATCCCTTTGACATCCAGGATGAATGTGGATGGTCTGGTGAGTGCCCCTCTTGTTGGCCAAATCTCTGAGCACTGCTCAGAGAATCTGGATGTCACAGAGGAGGATTATCTTCTCAGAGATACAATCTTCTTCTCCTTGGAATATTTTTATTTCCCCATTGAATGTACAGTCCTGTGCCATGTCAACAACAGACTGCACATATGGCAGTGGTCCCATAAGATTATAACACATGCCATATTTTTACTGTACCTTTTCTGAGTTTACATATGTTTCAATATACAAATATCTACCATTGTGTTATAATTGCCCACCATCTTCAATACAGTTGCATGCTGTACAGGCTTGGGGCCTAGAACCAATAGGTTATGCAGCGTACTGCCGAGGTGTGTGGCAGACTGTGCCATCTAGGTTTGTGTAATAGCCTCTATGATGTTCACACAGGATAAAACTGCCTAACGATGCATTTCTCAGAATGTATCTCCATCATTGAGCAACACAGTCTATATTTCAAAAATGTTTAACCTAGAAAAGCGTCTCCGTAAGAGTCAACAGAGTCCGCACTGGTTATTTGTTTTGCCTTGTGATAGTATTGTTCCTTCATCCCCATCTGGCCCTTTTGCATAAGAGACCTGATTGCTCATCTCCCACGCGGACCCTCCTCAGACTCTAGTCACCTGCTAATTGGCTTGTGCTTTTTCCCTCCCTGTGAACTTATTTGAGGTTTTATCATCGCCCTGATAGAAGCATGTACAGCAGACAGCATAGTAATGAGTGGAGATGGAGGAGAAGGACCAATGAAAACTTCCTAGAGTGGAAAATTTTGGATTGCAAGTCTTCAAGGAATGATGAAGAGGGGGAAGGCAAAGTGGGGAGAAGTGGAGTCAGAGAGAAGGGCCCTCCAGACACAATGAGCCACATGAGCAAAGTCACAGGAGGCTGGACACTGCCTAGAGTACAAGAGCTGCTGTAAATAGTTTGATTTGGCTTCAGCATAGGCTGCAGAGTGGGGCTGAGGCAAGGGGTAAACCCAGACAGTGGGCTGGGCCAGTGGAAATCCAACAGAACTGGGGGAACAAGAGGAGGCCAGCCAGGCCAGCTTTGCTGCAACATACTCTTATGGCATAAACGGTGTCAAACTATGTGCTGCCAAAATTCTTCAGGGACTGACTTCTTTTGCTTCATTTTGAAGTCAACTAAATTATTTTTAAAAATGGAACACAAGAATTCATTTGTGAAGCAATGTAACGGAATTAGCCCTCATGAACATTCAGAATGGGCATCCAGATAAGTTTAAAATTGACACAGGCAGGGAAGGAAGCAAAAGGCCAGCGTCATGATAGCTACTGTGTGAACTGGAATGGAAAGCCACCTCCTGTCACCCCAAGCAAAAGTCACAGAGGGCCCCATCTCACAGGGATTTGGGAGAAATCAAATCCAACCAGCAGAGATAAACCAGAAGTGACTGCAAATAAGTTTTCAATGATACTTCCCTAACACCAGTGAATCTAACTCTTCCTCTGTCTGGATTCAGAGTCAGAAATCTTAGGGCTAGAGGCTCCAATCATGACAGATAGTCCATGCTTCTGTCCTCCCATCCCTTCTTCTCTCCCTCTTTCCACCCATTCATGTGTCCATCCATTCTTCAAGGCTTTGGTTCCCTGTGCATTGCATAATATAGTTACCTAATCTTGACTTGGTTGTTGGAAACACACCCTCCCAACACACACACACACATGTATTTTGCATTGAATAAGGGAATGCCTAATAATGAAAATCAACCATCTTCATAAGTGCCAAGGGAGTATTTTTATACCAGGAAAATATTTAATCACAAGAACAACATCATCCTCTGAGCATCCTATTTCTAAACCCCTTTACTTCTTAATTAACCTCCCCAACATCCAGTAAATGAAGCCTCCTCTCCTAGTAGAAACACCATCATCAAATTTGGGGGTTGTCTGGAGTAATTTCTAATGACTATCTAGTTATTTTATTCAGAAGTCCTCCCTTAATCCTAAGTGAGAAATTCTACACAGTTTTCCTCTGATACACACCCCAGCTCCAGTTCGAATCACAGCCTCCCCCTGGCACAGTGGCAAGCACAGTCCTTCACTCCCAGGCAAGACCCCCCACACTGGGTGTTCACTGAAGAAACACCTCTGCTCATCCCCATGCCTGTCATCTCAGAGCAAAGCAGTCCTACTCCCATGTATGGCTGCTGTCATGAATCATTGCACTTCCTTGTTAGGGGGCAGTGGGATAGTGAGGTCGTTTTCCAAGTCCTATTTTGAGAAATGAATAAGCTCAATGACTTTTACAGCATGGGATGGGGGATGGTGCTGCTGCTCCCTGAGTGACATACTATTTGGCAGGGTCTGTGTGCTCATCTCTCTCCTGTACTCCAGAGGTGACGGACAAATTAGAGAGAATGGAGAAAGAAAAAAATTTATGATTAAAAATGATTCTGCTGAGAGCATTTGTGTGTGTATGACCTCCCTGTGCTGGACCGGGTGCCCCTTATCTAGACCTCAAGGGTCCCCTGCCTTTATATCACTCTTGGACTTGCTCCAGGCAGTAAGTGAGATGTCCATGTCCTAATCCCCAGATGTGCCAATGTCACCTGATGCGGCAAAGTGTACTTTATAGATGTGATCAAATTAAAAATCTTGACCTGGGGAGATTATCATGGATTATCCCAATGAGACCAGTGTCATTGCAGTGGTCCTTATTAGAGGGGCACAGGAGAAATCAGAGTCAGACAGAAGTGGGAGCTGTGATTATGAAAACAAAAGATTGGACTGATGTGAGAAAAGGGTCATGAAAATCCAGGAAAGCCAGGAAGGAAGTGGATGCCCCCCTAGAGTCTCCAGAAGACACCAGCCTTGCTAACACCTTTACATCAGCCCAGTGAGACTGATTTGAGATTTCAGGCTTCCAGACATGTAAGAGAATAAATCTGTGTTGGACGAAGTCACCAAGTTCAGGTAGTTTTCTACAGCAGCCACAGCAAACTGAATCACTCTAGACATTTCTACATCAAGGTCCATCTCTTTGAGTAGAGACAACAGGCTTGTCATTACCTCCCCAGCACTGCTCAGTTAGTTCCTTCAAAATGTAAGAAAAAGAGACACATCCCAATTAACTCCAATAAAAGGTATTCACAGTAATGATATATGGGAAAGAAAGGAATTAGCAAAACTGGCCCAGCAGCTGCTTTGCTAAGTGAAGTCTCTTGGTCACTGGAACATCCTTTAGTAAACAGTGTTAGTTTGGGTCAGTGGGCCAAAAAGTCAGAAACTCAACAGCAACATAAGTGGCCATACCCTTAGACATGTGAAATGCATTTTAGTGACTCAGTTTCTCTTTTCCTGCTGCTACCAATTACCTAATAGATCCTGTATTTGTTATTCAAACTCCCCCAAGCATTACAGGTGTTCCATCACCACCTGTGAAATTCTCTTTGGGGGCAAAGCTGTATGACTAAAACAATTTCTATGATGCTGACCAACTTGTTTTGGGACTATTTTGGGGTTGAATGCTGATCCCCGGTTCGAGTAGCTGTGGGCAGGATGACAGAGCTCAGAGACAACTGTCCAGTCCACTGGTGCAAAATCAGCTCTTGACAAATACTTTTTAGGGACACATGGGGATACAAAAGCAATGTAAGACATGTTCTTTTCCCATAAGGACTTTGTCCTCTAAGAGTAAAAGGAGAATATATATGGAAATATACAGAGAGTATGGAAATATACAGAGAATGCTAAAATATGTATCCACATTCCCGGAAAGGAAAAACTTATTAGAAATATAATACAAAATATATAGATAAAATTTATTATTTGTATACTGTATCTTGTATTTCTTATAATTGCAGAAGTTAAATGTGATTTGAATATTACAATTTTAATATGGTTTCTTTTCTTAAAATGTGTGCTTTTTTTTGGCACACACACACACACATATATGGAAAATATATATGGAACAGGACAGCATTACATTCAATAGTCATGTATCCTGATATAATACAGTGTTCCTTGTTAGACAAATAGAATGAGAGATTATTATATTAGCAATATCCTTCCTTCTCCCCTAATGAGATGTTCTGGTATGTGTAATTACTTCCATATTCCTTTGGGGCAGTTCTCAGGCTTAGCTTCCAACAGATGAAGTAGTAGTTGGGTTTTTTAGGGTTGTGAGAGTTACAGAGTACACGGAGGCCTTTTTCCTTCTTGCCACCTTTTCCTAACTGTATACCTATGGAAAAAACCTAGTGTTTAGGGAGAAGCAATCTGAACATGGCTCCTTCTTGTATATTCACCTATTATAAGATGATGGCATAAGGTCAGGGCTCTAGTTCTCATGGAAAAGAGCCATGTTATGTCACCAGAAGCACTATAAATGGAGTCTAGTTAGGAGTCTGCAGAGACACAAATCCCTAAGGTGAAGTGTGTTTAATTTCAGAGGTTTGGGAGAAGAAATCTCAAGACAGGGAGGAATCCCCCTCTACTTTCCCCTGTTGAGAGGATTAGACACTCTGTTTCTTCCTTCCCAGGAGACTGCAGCCACTGGGGAGGAAAGCCAGAGGCATCCTGAGAATGCCTGACCCAGCCAAAGCTGCCCATGCTAGAAGACTCTGAGGGCCTACTGCCAAATGACTCCTGTAGCTCTCTGGAAAACATGGGGAGAGGGAGGTGTTGAAAGGACAAAGAAGTACAAAGGCAGAGGCCTGAAGGAGGGGAAGAGAAGGAAGGGTGGGGTAAGAAGAGAGGACTCATACTCAGGGACATCTTTAGAAGGCCTCCGCAGTGAGGTGTCACCTTCTGAGTAGTGTAAGGGAATGAGGAGCTGGGTTGGGCTCATGACACTTGATTTCCTCTCCTTGGTAGTGGGACAGCTTTGAGAACGAGACAGAAGCCCTTCAGCAAAACCTAACTTAGCTCTTCATCCCAATCTTGGGTGCTTTTGTTGTAGGGAAACAGAGACAAGAAGAGGAAAGAGAGGGAATTACCTCTGATCTCTCATAGGCAACAGCAGGCATGGGTCTGTCTTTTCAAAGGGGCTGAGATGGCATGAGACACATAGGTGGGTGGGGCACAGACTTGCAAGGCAGAGCCTGGATGCAGCAGTCAGTAGCTCTGAGTCACCAAGTCAGAAATGCACATACTGTTTGGGCAGAGGCCCAGGCCCAAGCGGGATCCCTCTTTGAGTAGGCATTAACTGTGAGGGCAAACTGAACACATACGCATCATTTTAACTCTGCATAGCCAAGGAGTCCCAGAGAAGTTTCTGGTGAGCAGTGGATGGTAAATGAAGTCAATCCTCATTAACTTGATATGCAGAAAATATTACTATTATCTCTTTGTTCAATACTCTGTCTATACTGACTTACTTTAATAAATGTAACCTTATTTACATTAATCTTATAGATTTGTGCTTGACCTTGGTGTTCCTAATTTTTCTCATAGGTCCCATGTTCCTCACCTGGAAATTCTTCCACCATAAAGGCTTTCATAAAATCTCCTCAGTGGGTCATGAACACAATATAATGTGGGCGAATTGTGGAGCATTGTCGTTAGCCGATGCTAGGTTACAGGTATGGCAGAGACCTTGAGAGGATAATAGTAGGGGCCCTCACTATTAATTGGTGGCTGCTTATCAGCCACTGTGCTCCACATTCCACCTCATTTCATTCTTTCAACTACATGATAAGGTGTTATTATCCCCACTTTAAAAGTGTGGTATCTGAAACCAAGAGAGCATGGTTAAGTTGCTCACAATTCCATAATGAGTAAGTAGCAGAGAGAGGATTTGAAGCTAAACTCATCTGAACCCAGAACACGTATGTGCTGCCCACCATATGTGGGCAGCAAAGAGGGTTTACAATGACCCTTGAAGGTGGCCTGACAACTGTCTATGGAGCAAGGAAGAGGAGAAATTCAAATTTGGGAGGAAGAGGAAGGACAGGGAAGGAGAGTTGGGAGGACTCATGGCAGAGGTTCATGCCAGAGCCCAGCAAGAGTGACGGGAAGTGAGAGAGTCAAGTGTGGAAGCCCTTGAAATACAGGCTGAGGAGTCTCCACATGATTCATCATGGGAGAGGGACTTCTTGGGTTTTCTAATCTTAGTTTGAGTGATGCAACCAACTCTTCTTATTTAACCATCCCTTAGGCCATTTTTAAGTGATTATTTTTGGCAACAATTATCACGGCGGGGAGTGAGTAGGCAGGAGTATGGAGGGAGGGAAGACAGGGAAGAGGTAGTGGAGAGAGGATGGTGATTTCGTGGAGAATATTTGCAAGGTCGAATGAAAATATTTTGATAAACTTAATTATTCACATAAACTGTTTCTTCTAATTTGGTTTCCCTGGAACATTGTCAGGCCCTTCAGTGACAGGAAGTGGAGAAAGGTACCGGCAAATGGATTCTCTCAGTCCTGAAAAATGCATTAGCTTAGGTTCCTTGGGGAGGCACATGGCAGCCAATAGTGCAGTGAGGCTGACTGGTTTTTTTCCTCAGCTGAGGCACTCTGAGATGGTCATGGCAGCCAATTTCTGTTCACAAATCAGGTCTCCCAGCTTTGCAGAGATGAGCCACTGAGTGGACTGCTCATCGTGTGTCCTTGTTTCAGAAAAGCATTGTCACAGAGGTGAAAACCAGTAGATTTCATGAAAGGCCTCTTTGCCAAGTGTGTTTGTACATGTTCTGTTCTGTATTTCCCCCAATAACCTTACTTCTCCTCTATAACAGCTGTGGGAACAGGCTGAGGGCAAACAACAAAGGCTGCTCAGCTAGAAAGTGGAGGGAAAGGGATTTGAACCTGGTTCTTTCTAATACCAAGGCCAGTGCTTTCTCCCCTGAGACTGTAGACAACAAATAAATGAATTTGCAGAGGAGAAAGGGAGGGGAGAGGGAGGAAATACCCCCATGAGATGACAGGGGATTGCCTAGTTGAGATTCAAGCTTAGGTTTGGACCTACAGCTTATGACTGGTCAACATTTGAGCTGGTGGCTGGTTAATGTGCTGTTAGCCTCCAGAATTTGAGTTTTCTAGAGGAAATCTCTCCTGCTCACCATCTCTACCCTTTCTTTTTCCCAGAAAGGAGTGAGTCTGAAGGAGCTCTTGTGAGGATGTGAGCATGCCACGTGGCTGCAAGGGCCTTCATCCTGAGAGGTTCATGCCTATGACTTCCCTGTGAAAACAAAACCATTTTCCCGGACCTGTTGGGGGCAACAATTAGCAAAGAATGTGAGGTTTACTTTTGATGAAGCATGTGGTTCAGAATAGAACCTCCCTTACCAATAGGGTGATTTGTAGCTAAAATGTAAAAACCATGGGCTAAAAAAAGAAAAGAATAAAGAAAACATAACAGAATTCCCGTTAGCCCACTTCAGAACAGGGAAAGAGCGGGTAAGCTTTGGTAATAAAATATGGTCCTTTTTGTATATTTTTTCTGCATTTAGATGCAAGTCACTGCACACTTGGAAGTTGGTTTTGTATTAATTCATGTAGGGTAGCTCTATTTTTCCCTGTTGTTATCAAAAACATCTCAAAACATGCATGGCAGATCTTCTGAGAATGCCACTGATTCCTGAGCCACTGCAGATAATTGGGCATTACAATGAATTGTACGAGGGCTAGATTTGATCCCATTCTAGGCCAGTCAGGAAAGTGGGAGTTTCGGTCCTGAGGCCAGGTGGGTATAATGGCTTCAGGCAGTGTCAAACTTGCACAGTGTAAAGGGATCACAGCAGCAGCAGGCTTCACACTGAGTTGTCAGGCTGTCTGGAGGTGGCAGGGCTCAAGCCAGTAAGGAGAGCTGGACACAGACTCAGACAATCTGAGATTATCATGATGAGAGATATCAGAAAAGCCCAGAGGCTGTTTTGGGAGGCTGAGGGGATGTCTCTGTTCCCTGAACCCGGTTGATGGGTTCTATTACTTGGCTGAGCTAGGAAATTAAACCGAGGCACGGCAAGAATTGAAAGTTAAAGTGGGTGAAAACTGAAAATAAAACTGGAGAGTGAATAGAAAGCAAAAACAAGCTACACAAATTTCAGTGTAACAAAGAGAACTTTTATTCAGGAACAAAGAGAAAGCTTTGAGCACTTCCAAAGAGAGCTGGAAGTTGGTGCTTCTCATGAAAGAAAAGAGGGGAGACAGGCAGAGATGCAAAGGCCATGCAGAGGTGTCAGTAGCCTCTTCTCTCCGTTTGAAATTGGTTACAACTCTTTCATTGGCCTCTCTGTGTCTCCAGGCATTATTACCCGTTTCTATTGGTCATTTATATTGTCTTGTTCTATTGGTCATTGGTTACCTAGATTACCTCATCCCTATATTCTTTCTCCTTTTTCTGGTGAGAACTGTTGAGTGATGAATGTTCCTATGGGCTCTCCAGACTTTCTTGTTTGACAGGCCAGACTTTCCTCCCATTCCCCTTGAAGACTCTTTGTGTCCCTTCTCAACCATCAGAGAACCAAGGGAAGCTCCATGGGAGCAAGTAGGATTTTCAAGATCTGGTGCTATCTACTCCCTCAGGGCCATGCTTTATATATCATTCCATTCCCCAGCCCCTGCCACAGAGTCTCACCCTACAGCCATGCACATCAAGGACTGGTAGGACATGTACACTCTTTGATCACCATTTACACTCTTGGGCATCAGGTCTTTGTGACCAAAAGGAATCCCAATGGGAAAAAGTCATCTTCTAGCCTTTTGAGCTGGCAGAATTGTCTAAGAGCTTCTAAACTTTCCATTTTCATGGAAATCTACCTGATGTTCCTCCACTTGAAGTTGGAGTCCAATTTTGTGGGGATGGAAGAGGGTGGCGGTAGGTCCTCAATTTTCTAAAAGTGAACTGGTTTGGATCCCTGTATGATCTGAACTTAGTAACTGAGACCTCAATCTCCTTTTCAACAGAGAACTTTCTGCTCCCAAGAACATCAGTTGCCTAGCTATTCCAACTCACTTTGGAAGCTCAGTTTAGCAACATGTACACCACGGTTGGTGTCATATGAAGTGGACTGGCAGGGCCCCTATCTGAGAACAAAAGAGATGTCTAAATCATTTCACATTTTTTCCCTTCCTTCCCCTGAGCCTCTGTAATAATTTTTGTTAGTCCTTATCATGCATTGTTTCAATTATTTGATCTTTTTTACCTGTGAACTCTTTGTGAGCCAAGCATAGTGCTTGGCCTGATACACAGTGGTACATCAGTAAACAGTTGCCGATGGTTAATTTAAAAGTAATGAATTAATAAGTTTATAATGAGAAACTGGATAGAAAACCATGCCATTCAAATTTCAATCAGCTCAGTATATTCCTTTCATGACAGACAGTATTTTGCAATACTCTTTCCACATCCATTAAATCTTGGCTCAAGGCATGAATTCAGAGTGTCTTGGCATTTTATTATTTTACTGCCATCCCTACTGTGACAGCCATGCTGCTCCCAACTTCCTTTAAGGAGGAATTTAATGTTCAGCTGTGCACAGTGTGGTCAGTGGACAGCCTCCATCTGTGGCGCCTTCAGATTCCATCATCAGTGTTAGAACTGATTTCATGCTCTGCAGCAGTCACTGAGCAGTGACTGAGCTTGGCAGGGACACTAGGTATGGCCATTTCCCTGTAATGTGGGACTCTTGTAATGGAGTTCCCATTGAGTTGGGCTGAGGCTTTCCTTGCCCCATTTTTCTTCCTGCTTCCTTACATTTCAGGTACCAGATATTCATCACGGTCTGAAGAATTTCCCTGCCCAACACTGCTTCCTGCCCTTTTCTCTTTCACAGACTTTACCTCCCAATAAATCTTTCACACTCCTCTCTCCCATCCCAGAGTCTGCTTCCCAGAGGATCTGAACTAACACACCTACACGATACCTCATCAGATATATTTCTTTCCTTAAGCCATGTTGAATGCACATCATCTCCTAACACAGCCATGGTTTTGTTGAAAAGCTCCCTCTTATCCCAAAGAAAGTCATTCATCATGGCCACTAAGCCTCTTCCCCATCATGTTTTGGATCCTCATGTTGTTCATGCAAAAATGTCATCTCATGGGGGTGGCTGAACCAGAGAATGGGTTATTCTAAGTCAGCACCCACACACTAGCATTTTGGCAAATCTTTGCATGCTTGGACCACAGCCTGAAGGAAATTGAACACTCCTCTGGGGGTGGGGAGCAGCACCGGCTGTGTTGGGAGGTGATAATGAGAGCAATCAGGTTTGAATGGGGTTTACGAGGACTCTTGGATGGGGTCCTTGAGAAGTCTAGTGCTTTTCTTCCACTTGGCATTTTGCGTTTTTGGCACAAGATATGTTAAGGCTTGGAATGAGGTTATCACAAGCTATTTGTTTTGCCAAAGAACCAACTATTGCTTTAGATCTTATGTTCCCCTCATCTCTTGTTTGCTTCTCCGTTGCCAAGGATGCTGCTCTCTTGTGGTTCCTCAGGGCCCCACTGGTAGCTGGACAGTAAGACTAATGGAAGTCAGGTGGAAGATCTAGCCAAGAACATCAAACAACTTGAGTCCTATTATTTATCTACTTGCTGCTTGCAATTTGCCATTCTTGATGTCTGTTAGAACCTCTCTTATTATGAAGCAAATCAGCTAGACAGCAGACATACACTTCTATTACAGAAGACCTTGATACTGGGTACTGGAAACATTGATTTCTGCAGCTGTGACTTTGTGTGTTTGACTACACAGAAAAAGGAAAACATTAAAAAGCATCAAATCAGTCATGCCTAAATTAATGCAGCAATAAGACGGCTGATGCACAGTTTCAAGTAGCAGAATATAAGATATTGATACGGTCAACAGCTTCCTCTAGGGACCCTTCCCTGATCTCTCCTTGGCTCCAGCCATTCTAGTCATTCATCGACCCCACGGGCCCTTGGATATGTGTCTTCTAACTCTAGTTGGTTGTGTATAGTTTTATGTCTTGTCTGGGAGTTGGAAGGAACTGAAAAAGACATTTCTTTATATAGTAACCTCCAACTGGGGGCAGGAAGCCCCTTTCCTACAGAGTAGGCATATCTTAATCAAGCATTAGGTTCCAAAGTCAGCATGCAGGGCAAAATCTAGCATTGTCAACATCTTTGAAAATCCTGATAGGAGATGTGCGTGAGAGCTGAAGCAATGGGTGAGGGTGGTGAGCAGCACCGGATCCCTGGGATCACTCTTACCTCGGGGCACAATCCACCTTATAGGTGGCATGGGAGGGAGAATCATTTACAGCATCTACAAATTTTTCATTTGCATTTTTATTAAACTTATCCATTTTGTATTTTATTGAATGAAACTATTCCACCAGGTTTATCACAAAAAATCACTTTTACATCCCAAGAGGCAATGATTTTCCAGCTGAAATGGCTGACCCTCCATAGCCGGTTGTATTGCTACTTATTGAGATTCCATTTCTAGGAATTATCTGTTAACTTCCTATCATGAAAGACAGAGAGTTTAGTCCTCTTTCATCTCCTCCCTCCCCACCATCATACATCTTTCCAGTTTCTTCATTTATTTGTTGCAATTTATAATTTTGGTTAGATCAATATTCAGTTTTTACATTTTTATAACTATGTAAATATTATTCACAGCTGAACTGATGTAGTAAACTTATTTTTCTTTCCTGAAAACTTTGTATTTTCCTCAGAGTCAATAATTGGGGGGTGTGTGGAGTTCTTTTTCTTTGCCTAATTTACTATCCGCTTATGTTACAGCAACTTCAAACTCTCTATCAGTTGTCCAAATCTTCTAAAACATGTATGTTCAAACATACTGACCACCCATCAATTCCACCTTGGAAATGTCTTCTTGAGCTCTCCAACCTGTTCCTATGTGGTCTGGTAACCCTTAATGCTGTATCATAGCTGTTGTCCTGGAGGTAGGTCAGCATTGAAATCTCTTCTTTTCTGTATCCCATGTCTTTTCTTCTTTGGCTTAATCTCCCATTATGGGGGAAGCATATCCTATAGGATCTTCCTAAGAAAGGTAAATAGGAAGTTCATTTACAGTTATTATATACCTGTAAATTTTCTTATTCTATACTCACATTTTATTGATGGTTTCTCTGAATGTAGAGCTTTAGGTTATAGATAATACTCATTCAGGATTTTGAAGGTGTTGGTCCATGGTTCTAACTCACAACATTGCAACTGAAAATAATGATGCCATTCTGATTGCTGCTTCTTTGGAAGTGTATTTTCTCTCAGGAAGCCTGTTGGATCTTACCTTTGTCCTCAGAATTCTGAAATTTCACGATGATTTGCATTACTATGGGTATATTTTTATTCATTAGTTTAGGTACTTGGTGGGTCATTTTAATATTTGAGAAGACTTTCTAGAATTGGAAAGTTATTTCTTTGTTTATTTCCCTCCCCAATTTTGTCTTTTCTCTTTATCTGGGTTGCCTATTGTTTGCATATTAGACTTCTTAAACTAATCTATTTTAACTTTTTTTCTCCCATTTCCCATGTCTTTATCTTTCTGCTTTACTTGTTAAAAGATTTCTTCAACTTTAATCATCTCAAACTTTTCCAGAAAAATTGAGGAGAGGAAAATACTTCCAAACTTATTTTATGAAGCCATTATTACCTGGTACCAAAGCCCATTACAAGCCCATTTCCCCAATAAAAACAGATATAAAAATCTTCAGCAGAATATAAGGAAAGTGAATTCAACAGTACGTTAAAAAGACAATTCACCATGATGAAGTGGGACTTATCCATAGGATGCAATAATGGTTCAACATACACAAATCAATGAGTGTGACATACCACATTAACAGAATGAAGGACAAAACTCATATGATCATCTCAATAGAAGCAGAAAAAAAGATTCTGATAAAATTCAACATCCTTTAATACCAAAAGCTCTCACAAATTAGGTATAAAAGGAATGTACCTCAGCACAATAAAGGCCACATATCACAAGACCACAGTGAATATCATACTCATTCGTGTAAAGTTAAAACCTTCTCCTCTAATGTCAGGAACAGAACCAGGAGGCCCACTCTCTCTATTTCTATTCAACATAGTATTAAAAATCCAAGCTGGAAAAATTAGATAAGAAAAAGAAATAAAAGGCATCCAAATTGGAAAGAAAAATGTAAGTTGTCTTTGCAAAAGACATGATCTTATTTATAGAAAATCCCAAAGACTTCACCAAAAAACTATTAGAAAGAATAAACAAATTCAGTAAAGTTACAGGTCAGAAATCAACATACAAAAATTAATAGCATTTCTATTGTTCAGATTACAGCTTTTTCTTACATGTCTGATGGTCTTTGGTTATCTTAAGGCACTAAAAAGCTGATTGGAATCTTCAAAACAAGATGGCTTTTACTGAATGTGAGCTTCTTTATGGGGTGATCTAGCAAAACCCCCAATATTGGTATCTTGAGGTGTTTCCTATTGAGCTGGTTAGGTTTCCCAGGGAAGACATGCCCAGTCTTCTGCCATGAGGGTGAAGGCCTGGATTCCAGAGTCCTGGCCCTGATTTCTCTGGAAATTTTATAGTGTAAGGCAGGATCCCTCTCGGCTCTTCCATGCTTTCCTAAGGATTCCATTTTCTTACGTTTATTATTTACCATTTGCTTCCAACATACTGCTGCTAAAGTCTCTTTTCTCTTTCTTCCTACTCTTGTAGATTTATATTTTCAAAATATCTGGAAGTAAAAATAGATGCATGCATTCAGTCCACCAGCTGAACCAGGACTCACTATTTGTCTTCTCTCTTGACTTTGACCTAACAAAGAACTTTGAACTCATGCAAGTTATACAATCATAAACTTTGTCTTCTCAGAGATTATAGTGGTATTTGTTGAGTATCCTACAGTGTGTAATAATTTTTTCAATCTTGATCTATTTCAATTTTTACTATGACCTAGTGTGACAGAAACTATTATTTCTCATTTTCAAGTATAAGGAAACTGAGGTTCAGAGATGTTGAACTCCATCCCACTTCCATTAGTTGGTAAAGAGTTGAGATTAGATTCAAAAGCCAGATTTCCTGATTCCAAATATGACTTTTCTTTGGTCAATTGCATTAGACATTCTTTTGCAAATACTTACTGTAACTAGAACTAGTGAGCCTGTTAGGCAGCCCCTCCCACTAGCAGATGGATGGCTCTGAGGGAGGTTTTCCTTATCAATAGCTGAGATCTGCCTCCTTTAACATCTTCTCACAGGTTCTGGTTCTGCCACCCCCAGCTACGTGGGTGCATTTAATTCCTCTTCCTCATGTCAGGCCTATAGTTATTTGCATTCAGCTGTCATGGGGCATGCATTAAAGGGGGTTGTAAAAGTAAAAAACAAAAAAACTAGGATATTGGAAGAGTGTTGAAGTTGTCCTTGGTGATGGCAGGTAGAGCGTAGTGAGATGTCAGAACTCTTCAAGAGGGATGGTGGTAATTACAGAGGGGTGGGAGGATAACAGCACCAAAGGCAGGGCAGAAAGAACACAATGGATCTGAGTAGCAGGAGCCTCAAAGGAGGAAGAGGTCTTACCTGCGGCTACATGGTAGATAGGCAAAGAGAAGATTGTTAGAGGCTGACCTTGCCTCATGGCCACAGGGAGAATAAGATATGTCATAGAATCAGGTCATAAAGAATCCAGATATTAGATAAGACAAGGAGGTGGAGGAAACGTTGGGTGTATAGATTGAAGATATGGATGAGATAAGCATAAAGGAATGAGGTTTAAGAAAGGCAAAGTAGGAAGAAATAGGATGAAAATTAGTGAAAAGAAGAGTTGGAAGCATGTAAGCTCAGAGCAATTCAAGGATGAATTTGAATGAAAAGCATGTTCTTCCTCCACTCTGACCTGCTGCTGAGGCAGGTGAGGACAGCAGCAAGACACCTGGAGCTTTGCCACAGTCTGTCCCTTCAAGGAAAGCCTGCAGCCCGCCTGTCCTCATCTACAGCATGCCCTGGCCTGCCAGCTGGCCCAGAGGGCTCTCTAATCTGTGACCGCCAAAGGCATTGGGTGAAGGATTTGGTCAGAAGCCAAAGTAAATAGCAGCTGAGAGACACACCACAGTTGGTGTCTGGCTCAGATGGCTCTGGCGCCTTCCTAGACCAGCCCCTCCCCACAAAATGTCTGCTAGGCTCAATGAAAACTACAGCTAACATATGTACTCTTCAGGGGTTTGCCAGCCAATTTCACATACAGGGCTGCGTACCATCCCCCAACCTGTGCTGGGGGGTGAGGCTTATGATTCCCATTTCACAGATGAAGAAATTCCCTGCTCCATTCCTTATAACTGAGTGACAGTGGGTAAGTCATTAACTGTGCCTGAACATCAACATTCTTAGTAACAAAATGGAGAGAAGACCTATCATGAAGATGCTTTAAGAATTAAACAGAATTATGTATGTACAGATTATGCTTGCATATAGTTAACACCATCCCATAAATGTTCATTCTATCGCCCCACCGAATGATTTATCCCAATTGGCGTCTCCATCTGCCCTGTTGATGGGAGGGGCTGCCTAGCGGGCTCACTAGTTCTAGTTACAGTAATTGTTCACAAAAGAAAGTCTAATGCAATTGACCAATTGACTTCTAAAGGGTGAAGGAATAATTTATAAATATGCAGCATCAGTGATGGATTATAAGGCTGGCCCCAGCAATTTCTTCCATTCCTAGGTGCATGTTTCTGTGCAACATGAATTTGTCATCTCAATAAAAGGCAAAGACTATTTTTCTCCTCCCTGTGATTCTGGGCTGGTGCTGTGACTTGCTTCACTCAATGGAATGTGGGAGAAGTGACATTGCACCTTGCTTGTCTACTCTCATCTTGATGCCCTATAACTCCCATTCAGGAAAGCCCAGAATGGTTTTCTTGAGGATGAGTGACTACAAGGAGTGTCCTAGTCCTACCAGTAGTTGCAGGAGTTATCACTGTGGTTCCAGACACATGGCTCAGGTCATCCGGGACCCCTCAGCTCCTCCTGCACTCCCCACTGTCTCACCTGCCAATCGACTGCACTATACTTGACCTCAGATGAGACCAGCTGAGGAACTGCCCAGTTGAACCTGGGACAATTACAGAATCATGAAAAAAATACATGATTGTTATTTTAGGCAACTCAATTTTGTGGTAGATTGTTATGCATATATAGATGAGTGATACACAACTAAGGCGAGATAGAAGGAAAATGTTTAGAAGGCAAGATTGCAGAGATACAGATTGAGGGCATGAAGGAAACTCATGGCCTTATCTTTCTCCTCTAAACTATGATTGATTCTACACAGTCTAGTGGTCATTTTGACTGAAGGTGGAATTATGAACCTGAAGAATTCGTGAAGACCTATTCCTCTGACACAAGTAATTTTTTGATTAAACAGTTGTAATACAATCTTACATCCAGGGAGCTTCAAGCTCAAGTCTCACTGGTCTCATTGGTCTCAGGGGTACTGGAACCCAGAAGCACCGGTTCTGGAGGACTTCCTGAAGGAGGTGAGTTTTTGGCTAAGTTCCTGGTAGTCGTGCTGGCACAGAATAAAAGAGAGAAGAAGCATTCTAAATGAAAGCTCTGGCAGTGGGCCACACTGCCCTGTCCAGGGCAAGGTAGGCAGGTGTCCAGACAGGAATGGAGATTCTGATAGGAGTGAGTGGAAGTGGACTATCCTCTAAAGCAGGCGTCCTCAAACTTTTTAAACAGGGGGCCAATTCACTGTCCCTCAGACCGTTGGAGGGCTGGACTATAGTTTAAAAAAAAACAAACTACGAACAAATTCCTATGCACACTGCACCCATCTTAGTTTGAAGTAAAAAAAGGGGGGGGGGGGAGCAAATACAATCACACTGCTTCATGTGGCCTGCAGGCTGCAGTTTGAGGACACCTGCTCTAACGGCTCATTTTTATAATCAGTAAAGGGTCAGACCATACATATCTGACAAGGGTATTAGGAATGTTCTCAGCGTTCTAAGATTCTCAGAATCTTAGAAGCAAACCTCTCAGTCCTTGATCTCCACCAATCCTTTGGCCATGTGGTAAGAGCCCCTCAGAGAACTCTAAATTGTTCTAGAGCAAATAATCCTTAGGAAAGGGGATATAGAAGCAGCGAGGATGGAAAAAAGGTATTTCCGGGCAAGGTGTACTGATTACTCCAGACTTGTTCCTGTCTAGGTCCAGCTGAACATTTCAGAGGACTTTTGGTTTGAAGTCTCTGAGACGACCCCTGAAGTTCTGCACAACCAAAGCAAAAGGTTCAAAGCAGACTGTTCTCTGAGCAGGGAAGTCCATGGTGCATTTCTCAGGGACTTCAGTAGTTTCTACCCCCAAACTTGTCCACAGACAGGAGAAGGCTGAAGTGATTTCTTGCAGTGAAGCCCAGACCACATTTTCCTTGCAGGCCAAAAATGAGACTGGTTTTAGAGAAGTTAATCCATAGACCAATGAGAAGATGCAAGGAAAAAATCCATACAGTCTGGGATACAGGCTGCTGTGTAGATTCTAAGATTCCTCCCTCCCTTCTTGGGCTAATTCCCAGTGTTACAGTCCCTAATGTACGAAGATTCATTTTAGGAATTCATTCATTGCTCTCATATTTGGTTCTCTTTGCTAACCGCAGGGATGAGACAGAGGAGGCAGGGCCAGCAGAAGTGGCTCTGTCTGGTTTCTGAGCTCTGCTCTGTCTGCATGGTTCCGATGTCCAGGAGTGTGGGGAGGAGAAAGGGAGAGCCACCAACTGAGGGCCACCAATGCTCGGTCCCATCTTGGTGCTGTGGTGCAGCCTGCCTCTCTGTCCCACCAGTCAGCCAGCAGCACATATGGAATGTCCAAGGGTACTGAGAAAGGAAGCACAGTCTGCTGGAAAGGACACCAGGAACGAGAGAGACCTGGTACCACACTGACCATGGCACAAATTCAGGCAAGTTAGTTAAATTAACCTGTTTGAATTGTCCCAATTTACCATGTGCTTTCCAAAGTTTGAATGAATCCTCTCAATCCATCCATGACATATGTGATATGTGATGCTATTATTCCTATTTAATAGATGAAGAAACTGAGGCCCAGAAAGGCAGAAGTCTTCCAAAGTCACATATCAAATAGGATCAGAATCTTTGCCTCTAAAGCCCTTTGCTTTCCCTCCAACACTTATGTTACCTGAGTTGCATCCTCACTAAGATAATGATAATTATGTGAGGAAAGTGTGTCACCTCTGTTATCTCATTTAATCTTTAAAATAAGCTATGGGAAGAAACTATTTTTATCCCTATTGTACAGATGGGGAACCTGAGGCTTAGAGAGATTAGAAATCCAACCAAGCTAAAACCCACGTTCTTAGCCATCTCTCTATGTAAGTTCCCATCTGTCATGGGATCCACCTCCCACCTATCTCACCAGGTGATATTGGAGATAAAATTAGATGGTTGGTGAGAAAATATTTTTGAAAGTTAAACACACATAGCATAAATAAAAGTCTTGATTCCTGTAGATCCCATAAGCAATAAAGCACTCCCAAAAAACTCCTGACAAACTAACACAGCCACAAACCTTCCCTGATATAATGTGGGAGAGACAGATTATAAATAAGGTGCAACAGGAGGGCATAGGATTCCAGGAGTACAATCCTGGAGGACTTCCTGAAAGAGGTGAATTTTGTCTAGGTTCCTGCCAATGATGCTGGCTCAGAATAGAAGAGAGGAGAGGCATTCCAAGCAGAAGCCCAGCCAGCAGGCCACGCTGCTCTGTGCAGGAATAGAGATTCTGATAACAATGAGTAGAAGTGGGCAATGCTCTTATGTGCATGTGTGTGCGTGTTTGTGTGTGTGTTCCCACCCTATTATGTTGTACACTACAGCTCCTACTTTACCCTAAACACAGACCAAAACTCATCTTCCACTGAGCACTTTTTGCTGCCACAATCCTTAATCCCTTGCAGAATCAAAACACATTCTCAGATCCTGGCGCAAAAGCTTGCTCCTGCCTGTGGGCCTTTTCCATGGACTTTTATGTCTCTGTTTATTTTGTGTGTTTTGTGAGTGGCTCTTGCCTTTAAAGGAAATGCACCAGCCTCAGCCTGTCATTATGGTCCTGTGTGCGCCCTGCTCTGGGATGGGTGAGCCTGGGTTTTTAATTTGCTGTGACAGGAGATAATTGTTGCCTGAGTTTCTACCTCTGAAAATAAATCAGGGTGGTGCTTCCCGGCTGGGAATCCACAGAGGCAAGCTCAACCCTGGGGCCTGTGCCAGGGGAAGCTGGGGCCAGGGCTGGAGGGACTTGTCTCAATGCCCTCACCCCTTTCCTTTTCTGGATTTCAAAACATGCAATTAGTGTTTTCTTTAAGAGCTCAAGATACCAAAGTTAAGAAAGTTCAGGGAGACTTTTTGATAATGTATGCAAGAAGTCTAGAGGGGGGACTCTAGGTAACTGGTAATACCCGTGATGATGGAAGTTCTGTTATCCCACGTCACTGTGGGAGGAAAGGTGGATTAGCATCCCCACCAACCTGCCCTGGACATTTAATGAGACTGAGAAGTAAACTTATTAGTAGCTATTATGATTCAAGAGTTGTTTGTTGGCACAGCATGAGCTAGCCTACTCTGACTATGACAGTATATGAAGCACTTGGCAAAGTCCCTAGAACTTAGTAGCCTCCTAATAAATGATAGTTCTTACCCTGATTCTTAGAACAAAGGCCACTTTCTTAAAGGAACTATACAGAATCTAACAGAGTTCTGGGCAAATGCTGTGCATGCTTTTGTAGTAATAAAGGGTGAGTTCAATGTGAGCAGAGGCTATCAGAACCCAGGGAAACATTGTGCCCAAGAAAAATGAGACCCTTTTCAGGAATGGGAGAGAGAGAACCACTATTTTTCCAATGTGTAGGTAGAAACAAGTTGGGATGTGCTCCCATTTTCACCAACCAGAAAATAGGTAACAGGACAACTGCAGCTTCCTGTCCTCACTCTGGATGAAGTTGTTTCCGAGGTGTAAGCTGCCCTAATGCATTCTCAGCTCAGAATAACAGATAATAGAGGTGGAGTACTTGATTCCAAAATTTGGCATCGATTATTTAGTGCAGAAACCACTATGTCATAGGAATATTTTTCCTATTTAACCCTGTAAGTAATAAAACTACAAAAAGCTCTCTAACATTAGAGTATTGGAGGGCATAGTTAAACTGACCATTCTTTCTAGGACAGTCTTTAGTGACAAAGGAGTTTATGTCAAGTATAGCAGAGGCAGTGCTGAAAACAGTTAAGAGCATGGGTGTTTTGTTGTTGTTGTTTTTAGACAGAGTCTCACTCTGTGGCCCTGGGTAGAGTGCCATGATATAGCTCACAGCAACCTCAAACTCTCAACCTCTTGGGCTCAAGAGATCCTCTTGCCTCAGCCGCCCAACTAGCTGAGACTACAGGCGCCAGCCACAGAACTTGGCTAGTTTTTCTATTTTTAGTAGAGATGGAGTTTCCCTCTTGCTCAGGCTGGTCTCGAACTCCTGAGCACAAACAATCCTCCCACCTCAGCCTCCCAAGTGCTAGGATTATAGGTATGAACCACCACACCTGGCCAATAGCATGGTCTTGGTTGCCCACCAGATGTATGTTTTTGTGCTCCAGAACTTAGAACCATTCTGGATACACTGGGAATAGTTGGTGTTGGTGAATCATAAGCTTCATTATATAGGGAACGGTCAGTAAATACTGTCTCATTATACACACTGGATTGGTTCATAATTTTTAATGTTTATATTATTGGTTTAGTCATTTATTTATTCAAAAAATATTTGCTTCAAATTTTCTCAGTGTCATTACCTCATTTAATCTTCTCAACAACTTTATGAGATCACTGGCATTGGTCTCATTTTGTAAGTAATTAAATAGAGGCACAGAGACAATAATTTTAAGACCACCTAGCTAATTTAATGGGCAGGGGCTGGGTTTGAACCTGCCACCTCCAGGATATGGGGCTGGCGCCCTACTCCCTTGAGCCACAGGCACCACCCTTAGCTAGTTTAATGGGGAAGTTGAGCTTAAACCCAGACCTTAAATAGGAAAATCCCCACAATGTCTTCATCTGTAGAGAAGACAGTCTTGGGAAAAATTCCCAAATCTTCACAGCGCCTAAACGGGAGGAAGAGATTGTTGTAATGCCAGCCAGCCCACTCCGAGGCCTGGTTGGGTTTGCACTTGACAAACTTGATATTTAATATAGAAAGGTATGCTGACAAAGAGTGTGAGTCATCTCCTGAAGATAAATACCAGCTGTGCAGGGAACATGTGGTTCAATAAGGGAAATGCCTGTCAATAAAGTGTGGTCATCCCTTGAAAGCCATGCAGACCCAGCATGGCAGCCATGGGCCAAAATCCATTGCTCTCTGGACAAAGAGATCTTTTGAAGAAGGATGCAGAGTTTGGCCTTTAAACCATCATTCAGCACAAGTCCAAAGCCTTTCCTGTAAGTTAAACACTCTGTCAGGCAACTTCCCTTCTCATACCTTTAAAGTGATTCTGTTTCAGAAAAAAATCATGGATAGAAAAGAACTTGCATTTTTAGACTCTAGTCATTAACAATGTGCATAGAGAGCTAGTATTTCCTATGTTGAAGAGGGGTATGAAGCTGGGGGTGTTTGATAAATTAGTGCATTTCCTTGGTATTTCAGTCTTTACGTTTTGCTAGCTGCTGTCCAGCTGGAGAATTAGACGCGCTGTATATCATCATCTCCCACTCATTCATTCATTCAATTTGGGGCATCCTTTAAATAAAGTGTGATCAGATTCTATAAAGGAGGCAAAGATGAATTACCACTCCAGGGGAGCTTTCAGTCTGATGGGAGACCAAGTAAGGCTCTAGAAAGGGAGGGTCCAACACAAAGTACACAAAGTGCTAGCTGTCCAAAAGTGAGGGGAGAGAGACTGTGGGCTAGAAGATGACCACGGTGATTGATTCCGATCTCACCAAAATACCTTTACTTGGGCTTTACCGGTCTCACCAAAATACTTTACTGAGCTTTACTTAGAAGCTCAATGTTCTCAGGCCTCACTGGTTCTGTGCTACGAATGAGGCATGTTAACAGGAAAACCTACATTTCTTTTCTTTTTTTCTTTTCTTTTTTTTTTTTTTTTTTTCAGTTTTTGGCCTGGGCTGGGTTTGAACCCGCCACCTCCTGCATATGGGGTCGGAGCCCTACTCCTTTGAGCCACAGGCTCTGCCCTCTTTTTTTTTTTTTTTTTTAAATAATAACAAATGGCCTATCTAATCTTAATAGAAGAAAAAAATTCATTTACATTTTTCTGGCAAAGTGTGAACTAGTTGTAGACTGTCCTGTTAAGGGATTCTATTAAAATAGTAAGAGTAAAGCAAAGTAGTTACTTTACTTATAAATTTTTTTTTTTGTACTTTCCAAAAACCAGCATTCTGTTATTTCATCTCTTTTTTAGTCTCTAGCAACTTTGAACAAAGAACCTGAAGAGGGAGTATAGTTTTATTTAGTTTCTCAATTTCAGTTCAACAAAATTTATTAAATATCTGCTATGTCATAGATACTGTGCCAGAAAATATTGCAACAAAATGAAAAACAAGTGATTCCAGCTCCCTACTCTACTAGTTTAATTCTAGGGAAAGAGACTCAAAAAGTGAGAGCTCAGCACAGGCTATGCTGTAAATGTCCTTATGATAAAAGGATCCACAGGGCCAGGCTTTGTTCCTGGTACACAATACATGCTCAACAAGTGTTTATTGGACAAATGCAATAAAAAAAAAAAATGCGGTTATTAGAGACTGGGAAGGGTGGGGGGAAGTGAGGTTAAGAAGTGGTTGTTCAACAGATGCAAAATCACAGTTAAATGGAAGTGATAAATTCTAATGTTCTACAGTAATGTAGAGTGGCTACAGTTTGAAATAGCTTACTGTATGTTTTCAAATTACTAGAAGAGAGAATTTTGAATGTTCTCTAGATGAAGATATGATAAAGGTTTGGGGTGATGGATATGCTAATCAACTGATTGATCATTACACATTGTATGCATGTATGGAAATATTGCTCTGTACCCTACAAATAGGTATGATATTGTGTGCCAATTGAATTTTTTTTTTGCAGTTTTTGGCCAGGGCTGGGCTTGAACCCACCACCTTGGGCATATGGGCCCAGCGTCCTACTCCTTTGAGCCACAGGTGCCACCCATCAATTGAAATTTTTAAAAATACAAAACAATGCATGGTTTTGGATAAGAGTATGGTGTGCTACAGCAGCTTAGAAAAGAGGTTCTCAATGTGGCCTGAAGAGTTCCCAGGAAGTGTTAAATATTCAGTTGCTCCTCTCCCTCACACCCCTGCCCCTTCTCTCCTTGAGCCACATGTGCATGAACACGCACATGCACACATCCTCAGTTAGGTGATATCTCAGGGTGATTTTGATTTGCATTTCTCTGGTGGTTAGGGATGATGAACATTTTTTCATATGTTTGTTCACCATTCATCTGTCTTCTTTAAAGAAGGTTCTATTTATTTCTCTTGCCCAGTATTATATGGGATTGTTGGCTCTTTTTTTGATTAACATGAATTCTCTATAGATCCAAGATATCATGCTTTTGTTTAATTCATAATATGTAAATATGTATTTGCATTCTGAAGGTTGTCTCTTTGCTTGTATTGTTCTTTCCTTAGCTGTACAGAAGCTTTTCAGTTTAAGTAAGTCCCATTTGTTTATTTTTATTGTTGTTTCAATTGCCACAGAAGTTGTCTTCATAAAATCTTTCACCAGGCTGATATCTTTAAGTGTTTTCCCCACATTTTTTGGAGGATTTTTATTGTTTAATGCCTTAGATTTAAATCTTTTATTCATCTTGAATCAAATTTTGTAAGTGGTGAGAAACGTGGGTCAAGTTTCAGTCTTTTACATGCGGTTATCCAGTTTTCCCAACACCATTTATTGAATAGGAATTCTTTTCCCCAGTGTATGTTCTTGTTTGGTTTATCAAAGATAAGATGGCTTTAAGATGTTAGTTTTATCTCATGGTTTTCTATTTCCAATGTCTTTGGACATTGTCTATTTCCAATGTCTTTCTCTCTATTTTTGTGCCAATACCATGCTGTTTTGAAGAGTATGGCCTTGTAGTATAGCTGAAAGTTTGGTAGGGTGATACCTCTGGCTTTGTTTTTATTACTAAGAATTGCCTTGGCTATATGGAGTTTCTTCTGGTTCTATACAAAATGAAGAATTAATTTTTCCAAATCTTGAAAGTATGATGGTGGTATTTTAATGAGGATTACATTGAATCTGTAGATTGCTTTGGATAGTAAAGACATTTTCACAATGTTGATTCTTCTCAGTCATGAGCATGGTATGTTCTTCCATTTAACATCTTCTGCTATTTCTTTTCTTAGGGTTTCATAATTTTCTTTCTAGAGGTCCTTTGCTTCTTTTGTTATGTATATCCCTAGGTATTTATTTTTTTGAAGCTATTGTGAAGGGGATTGTGTCCTTGATTCACTTTTCATCTTGGCTGTTCTTGGCACATACAAAGGCTACTGTTTTGTGAACATTGATTTTATATCCTGACACATTGCTGTATTTTTTTTTTTTTAATCATTTCCAGGAGTCTTGTGGTTGAATCTTTGGGATTGTCTAATTATAAGATCATATCATTGTCAAAGAGCAAGAGTTTGAGCTCCACTCCCTCATTTGGATGCCCTATATTTTCTTCTCTTGCCTGATTGTATTGGCTAGAACTTCTAGCACTATGTTGAATAGGTAGTGGTGATAGAGGACAACCTTGTATGGTTCCAGTTCTAAGAGGTAAAGCTTTCAGTTTTACTCCATTCAGTATAAATATCAGCTGGGTTTTTCATAGATGGCTTTTATCAGATTCAGAAATGTGCCACCTATGGCTAAATTCTTAACTGTTCTAATTAGAAAAGGATGCTGAATTTTGTTGAATGCTTTTTCTGCATCTATTCAGAGGATCATATGGTCTTTGTTTTTGCTTCTTTTGATATGGTGAATTACATTTATGGACTTGTGTATGTTAAACCAGCCTTGCATCCCTGGGATGAAACATACTTGATCATGATGAATGATTTTTTTTAATGTTTAGCTATAATCTATTGGATAGGAATTTATTGACAATTTTTGCATCTATATTCATTAGTGAAATTGGCCTGAAGTTCTCCTTTTTAGTTGGGTCTTTTCCTAGTTTTAGTGTCAGGGTGATGTTTGCTTTGTAGAACATGTTGGGAAAGATTCCTTCCCCTTCAATTTTTTGGAATAATTTCTGCAGTATGGGTATAAGCTCTTCTTTGAGGGTTTGATAGAATTCTGGTATGAAGCCATCTGGACCAGGGCAATTTTTTGTTGGGAGATTTTTTATTGTGTCTTCAATCTCAGTTCTTGAAACCAGTCTGTTCAAGAGATCTATTTCTTCTTGGTGAAGTCTAGGGAGAGGGTGTGGTTCCAGGTATTGATTGATTTCCTCCACATTGTCAAATTTCTGGGCACAGAATTTAGTACTCAGAGAAGATCTCTTATATCTCCGTGGCATCTATTGTTATTTCCACTTTATCATTTCTGATTGAGGTTATTAGAAATTTTAATTTTCTGTTTCTAATTAATCTGGCCAAAGGTTTTTTGATTTTATTTATTTTTTCAAAAACCAATGTTTTGTTTTGTTAATTTTCTGAATGACTCTTTTGTTTTTAATTTCATTCATCTCTGATTGAAGTTTTGTTATTTCTTTTCTTCTGCTGGGTTTGGGATTACATTGTTCTTCATTTTCCAATTCTAAAAGATGGCTCATGAGTTTATTGCTTCACTCTCTTTCTGTTTCATGAATGCAGACATCTAATGCGATAAATTTCCCTCCTAAGACTGCTTTTGCTGTATCCCACAGGTTTTGGCAACTTGAGTCTTCATTGTTGTTATATTTGAGGAATTTAATGATTTCCTCTTTTATCTCTTCCTAAACCAAACTATCATTCAGCATAAAGTTTGTTTAATTCCCAAGTCTTTGTGTGGGGATGAACGTTTTTGTTGGAGTTGAGTTCCTCCTTTATTGCCTTGTAGTCTGAGAAGATATAATTCCTATTCTTTTAATTTTGCTGAGGATTTGTATCCTAGGCTATGGTTAATTTTGGATTAGGGTTAGGGTTAGGGTTAGGGTTAGGGTTAGGTACGTACCATGAGCTGATGAGAAAATGTATATTCTTCAGCTTTGGGATGGTGTATTCTATATATGTTTATTAATCCCATTTGTTCTAGGGTCACATTTAAGTCCTTTATATCTTGGTTTAGTTTCTATTTAGAGGATCTATCCAGTTTTCTCAGACAGATCCTCTAAAGGTGTTAAAGTCCCTGACTATTATGGTGTTATGGGATATCATATTGCTCAGACCTATCAAGGTCTGTTTCACAAATCTGGGAGCATTTTAAGTTGGATGCCTAAATATTTAAAATTGAAATGTTTTCTTGTAATATTATTACTTTGACCAGTATTAAGTGTGCATCTTTGTTTTTCTTACCTTTAGTTTCTTTAAGTCCACTTTTATCTGAAAATAAGATTGCAAATCCTCCTTTCTTCTGATTTCCATTCACTTCAAATACTGTTTTCTATCCCTTGACCCTGAGTCTTGATTTGTTCAGCATATGGATGGATCCTGTTTGTTTTTTTTTATCCAATCAGTCAGGGTGTGCCTCTTCAGTGGTGAATTCAGTCTATTGACATTTATTTAGAGAATCGATAAGTGTCATGGAGTTCTATTCATCTTATTTTGTGAATATCCATTGTGTAATTTTATCCTTAGCACCATTGTGAAAGCTGTTTTGACCTTGAGCTTCTGGGTGTTTATTTTTCTGGTGGTCCACCACTGTGATGGTCAATGTTGAGAATAGGTCTAAGTATTTCCTATAGAGCTGGTCTTGTTGTGGCGAATTTCCTCAGTGCTTGTATATCCATAAAATATTTGATTTCTCTATCAATTTTGAACCTTAGTTTAGCAGGATACAGAATTCTGGGCTGAAAATTGGTTTGTTTAAGAATGTTGAAGGTGGATGACCATGCTCTTCTGGTTTGGAAGGTTTCAGTTGAAAAGTCTACTGTCATCCTAATGGCTTTTCCTCTGTAGGTCAGTTGGTGCTTACTCCTGGCTGCTGGCAGAATGTTTTCTTTCACCTTGACTTTTGACAGCTTCATTACAATGTGTCTTGGAGAGCCTTTGTTTGAGTTGAGATGACCCAGGGTTTGATATCCAACTGAGAAAGTGTGCCGGGGTCTTTAGTAAAAACTTGGGATGTTTTCATGTATGATAGTCTTCAGTAGGGCTTCCATTCCTTTGGGACAATCTTCTTCTCCTTCAGGAATCCTATTATTGGTATGTTTGTACACTTCATGGAGTCTCGCACTTCTCTAAGCACCTGTTCTGTTTTCCCTCTCTTCTTTTCTGCCCAACTACTGTTAAGTTAAAGTTAAAGTTAAGTTAAGTTAAGCTAAAAACTTTATCCTCTAGCTCTGAAATTCTTTCTTCTCCATGGTTTAACCTATTTTTGACACTTCTACTGCATCTTTACTTTCCCTGATTGTCTCCTTCATTTCCATAAGCTCCGCCGTATCCTTTCTATAGTCTGCATATCTCTTGTCTGACTTATGGCTCTGTCTTTCCATTTTCTTGACCATTTTTTTATTGTCATTATCATCCATATTTTAAATTCCCTTTCTGTTAATTCCATTAATTCTTTATAGATAGAATCTTCTGTAGTAGCTGTCTCATGGTCCCTTGAGGAAGTTCCTCCTCTGTTTTGGTTTTTCATGTTGTCTGAATTTGTCAGGTCATTCCTCCTCATGTGTTCTTTCTTCTTATTCACCTTCTTGTCCTCCTTTTTCCTTCTCACCACTTCTTTTGCTTCAGATTACCTTGTCTCAGAGTTTAGGTCTTGAGGCAGCCTCAGCCTGAGCAAAGCCAAACTCTTCCTCATGGCCAAATAAACAGAAGTTCTTGCTCTTAATGACAATATGCTACAATATGTCACTGGTTCACCAGGTGGCACTGTGGGGGATTTTAAGAGATGGAGAGCGCAGCTAGCAACCTCTATGGTCCTTATTCTAAAATTAATTGCCTTTGGTGATTGCCTGATTCTTTCTTCATCATTCAAACCCTGCTGGGTTAGGATGTTAAAGCTCACAAGAATCCTTCAGGGGCAAGTATCACAGTGTCCCCTGACTCCAGTTCCCATGGGGTGCTGGAGTCCCTCAGCCTGTACCAAGATTGGAGTTCTGATTACAGCAGGTGAAATTAAGACAGTGTGCTTTATGCCCCTGCTAAGACCTTTTCATGACCTTACCACAATGGCAGCCTTCTGGCCACCAAGACCTTCTCAGTATGGCTGCCTCTCTAACTACCAAACCTATGGCAAATCCACTCTAACTGACATTCAAATCTGGTTGCGGTATACTATTTGAGTCCACCCATTATTCCAAGCTTTCCACTCAATGTGCAGCTTCTCTCAACAACTGAAAATTCCAGAAAGGCTTCCTCTCATCCTGGACCTCCATGGGTGGGGGCAGCCAATCCCAATTGGTCACAATCACTTGCTTAATTCATCAGATTTCCACCGCTCCAGATCATATGCTGTATCCAGTTCATCACCTCCTTGCTGTGCTCTTTGAGCTACAATCCAGGTAATGTCTCCATGCCAGGTATGGCTGGGTTATCTCTTTTTCCCCATTCATTCTATGATAGCTCAGCTGAATGATACTCCTGGTCCACCATCTTGCTCCAGCCCCTAGGAAAACTACTTTTCAATGGCTCTTGGCCTTCGCCTGCAATATTATTGGCCCTTGGCATTGGTCTCAGAAACTTCCGCAGATATTCTGGGCATCTGAAGGGACTGTCTTGAGCATGCTCAGGAACACATGTGCATTCTTTTGCTGAGCCTGCGAGGGAGAGACTGGAGTCCTGTGTCAGAACCTGCCTCCCACCATTAGGCCTCTATACATTCCTGATCTCCATTAGATGCCATCCTTGTGTTCACCACAGAAATTGAAAGCCTGCCCTTCTTCCCAGATCTCACTAAATTCATCATCACCAGAACACCTTCAGCCTCTGACTCACCCAAACCAGGGCTCAGTGTGTGGTGCCCCTGGAAAGAAAAGTCCCAGGGATGAGCCTCTTTCTTGTTCTAGACTCAGCCCCACCTGCCTGAGTACAGATTCTTCCTTGATCTAAAACAAAAATCTCTGTTCTTCAATTCCTTGTAATAAGACCTGGGGCTGGGGAAATGATCTCCCTCACAGTGACTATAATTCATCATCCAAATTGAGAAGCCTACAGAGTGGCAAATGCAAGTGGCAAATGGGACTCTAGAACAATAGGCATAAGCTGAGATTGTTTCTGGAAAGCTGGGACCTGTGGTCTTTCTTGTTCTCCATCATGCCCAGTCTCTGCCAGAGTGCCACACACTCTGTAGACTATTGCTGCATTTACATGCACTGGCTAAAAGGTATAAAATAAAACCATGGCCAAATTTCAATGGCCTGCCTTTGAAGTGCTCAAGGATTTGAATGAAGGAGCTGGTTTAGGGATCTGACCTTCCACCAAATTGATTCACCAACCATGTAACCAGTGGCCCCAGTTTAGGAAATAGCTATCTGTAGTCTGGTTGGTGGCTTTTTTTTTTTTTTTTTTTTTCAAGCAGAATAAGGAAACCCTCTCAGTTAACAATGCATTTATCCTAATTTGTGATTTGCCTCTGCCTGTTAAAAGGATTTTATTTAAGTAAAACTACAGTAATTTGTTTCCTGTGATGCCTTAAACAAGATTACTCTCCAGACTTGAGAGTACAATATTTGTAGATGTTTGTTTTCAGGATAGTGTAGGAATCTTCCTCATGTGCAACTGGATTTTCTCTGAAAAGACAGCTGTTTAAAGCTTGGCCCAACACTTACTGACTTCACTGTGCTTGTATCTACAGGGAAACCATACTCACCAGTTTGAATGGACTAATCAAGACCTATGAACTGCTGTCTGCACTAATATCCACTTTCCCAGAGATCAAAGCCAGGCGGCTGGGGAGATAGACTTTCAGCTGCTTTTCCTGCATCTTTTTCTGATCAGAGTGATTTATTACTTCAGTGCCGTCATCAGTCAGGGGCTCTTCACTTTAGCTATTTGTACCACACTGTTAAGCATTAGATGATTGAATGATTTGAGTTTATGCTTAATATGGCTTATAAACAACCTATGATTAAAAAGAAAAAAAGGAAGAAGTTTATTCTATGAGAAAAGCCTTCTCTGAGACTCTAAGAAATGGGAGGAGTCAATACTTAGGAAACCTGAAAGGCCTCATTCAGCTTGTCTTCCTCTAGCCTCGGGTAGACCAGCGCGTGATGATGAGGACACTCTGTCCCTGGGCTATGTTGAAAGAGTGCAGGGTGTGGGTACAGTTCCTCAGTGTGCAGTGAGGGACAACAGGCACCCTTTGGCACCATATTTCAGGGCAGAAGGCTCTGGGGCACCCCACTCCTCTTGTCCCTGGGCTCACCCTTGTAGTTTTGGGAAGAATACTGACAGTACTCCCACAGACAGAGAAAACACAAAGGCAAGGCCCAAATGTTATGGTTCTTATAATATCCCTTCTAAACTCAAGAATAAACTATATCGTTCTAAGCATTTGGATCTCTTTCTATGCCGCCCATGCCGGGGGAAAAGATCTGCTTTGAATCTGGTACCAGTCCTTCTAATCCAGAAGAGTGGGGCCCAGGCATGGCAAACTTCTGTAGTGACTCCAGACTGCCTTCCTTCTCCTTCACCCGCTGGCTGACATCCCAGGGCTCACTGTGCCTGCCTGGCCACACCTTGATAGGACCTTCACCATGGTAAGGATTCAATATCTAGATTGGCAGACCAGGGTGGGTTCCATGGTATCCGCAGGACTAGTAGCAACTCAATAAATATTTGATGTATGAATGAAGAAAGGACTGAGTGAAGTGTGAAACTCCAGCCCTGCTTCCTCAGGGAGAGTAGAGAGTCCCAACTCAAACAGAGGGTAACAGGTGTGGTTTGAGCACCTGCCACCACGGCAGTCTGAAGACTGCAGGAGGAGGAACTGGAGGCAAGAAAGTGGGAGGGGACCCTTGCTCTGAAAGTTTTCTCTGGCGCTGCTGCCCCAGGGACAGAGCAAGGCCCCTTGTGAGGACGAGGGAGGAAAAAGCACTTCCTCCACAGCCCAGGCTGGGATCAAGGGCCTTGGCATTCTCCAGGCTTTGCTCAGCCTGGGCCTGTGGAGGACTTAGAGTACAGAAGTGATGAGTGCTCTCTGATGCTTAGGGCTGCTGAGGTGGTGAGCCATGGTCAGACGGTCCTCCCCGCTAAATGGTTTCCACAGCTGTTGCTTGGGCTCAGAAGCAAAGGGGCTCTCACATACCCATGCCTCATCTGCTGGGATTAAATTATACTCACAATATTAAAAGATAAGGCCAGTGGTGCTACAGCCTCCTGACAAGTTATCCTGGTCAGTCCATCTTAAAGAAGGAACTTCATGAAAAGTGGGGATCAAAGGGGGATATGTTAAAACAGGCACCATCTGAATTCTCCAGAAAATGCTATAAGCGGATTCACTGTGGAGAGCCTGATAAACTCAGGCATGGCAAGGGGGTTTGGGTGTGATCACAGTGAGTTATAGAGCTGCAATACAGCCCAAATGTTCCTGGCTCTTTTAAAGGTTAATTCACAAGAGAAAAAGTCCAGAATAATAATAGTTGTCGATAGACTGACCCAGCATTGCCCTGGCTGCCTGTGTACCTGATTGCAGTGCCATCTACCTAGAGCCAAGGCAGGTCTTAACAGTGACTCTAACCCATGCAGGTAGCAGCCTTTCCATTCCACATGTTGGCCAGAAGAGAAACTGTGAATGTCCCTTAGCTGTGTATTGCTATTAAAAAGGACTAAGCCTAGACACTAGCAAAGAAGCTATTTCTTTCCTGCAGCAAGTGCGCTCTGTGGGGGAAACAAACCTCTTCCATGCCCAAAGGATGTGCAGTCAAATCCCTGCGGGGAGGTGCTATTACAGAAGCCCCAGAAGGGTCAGAAATGTCCTAGTCTCTCTGACTGAGGGATTCATTCCAACCCAAAAGGATGGCTCTGTGTGAGCACAGGATTGCCCCAAGAGCCTCTCAAGCAGCAAGCACATGTGTGCCTGGCAAGGGTCATCAGACAGGTGGGGCAGTTCAGGAAGGTGGCTTTTATGGGATTTTGGGCTTACTTCAGAAATACCCACCTCCTGGCCGGTTGGCTGTTCAGCTTGACCCTCAGGGGCATCTCGAGGGAATCTCAGCAGCCATTCTCCACTGCTGGTATTTGTCACACACTGGCATTTCCTATACTCCTCCCTCCCTAGACCGCATCTCTGGGGGCTGCTGGGAGCACGCTGACCAAGCTACCCAGGATGTGAGTCAGCAAGGTGCCATGCTTAGAAAGACAGGGTTTCGGTCTGACTTGGGAGCTTCTGGGCCCCAGTGTTCCTGCTCTGCTGCATCAAAGCCCCAAGATCACCTTTTCCCCCAAAGACAAGGGCTTCCAGAACGTTCCAGTCTTAAGTCTTTCTGATGTCCCTGCCCCATAGACAGTCCCTGAGTGGCAGCATTACTGTAACATTACTCATATGTAGAGTCACTGGCTGATTGATTGCATAAAAATCGCTAGGAGTCTGTTAAAAACTCAGATTCCAGGGCTTCACTTGTCTATCATTGGGTGGAGGGTGGAAATTGGGGAGCAGGGCTGCAGAGACTGCCGTGTTCAGACACAGTCCCCACATGCTTCCAAGACACTACTAGGACTGGGGGATCACTAAAAGGCATATAAAAACTTAAAAAGTGCATTAACAATCTCCTTTTCTCTGTTAAGACTTTTAGAAGAGGAATTTGACACCTAGAGATACTTTTGCTTCCTGATGGCTGTAGAGGAAAGCAGTTCCCTCTTAAAATGAAGAGACCCTCTGGGCACTTTGTACATCCCAAGCTGGCAGGAATCTGAGAGTGTCTCCAATACAGTGTGGGCTGCAAATCGCCTTCCTTCCCATTCCTAACTCCTACAGACAGACACAGCTCCCAGCACCTCCCTGAACTGCTGGAGATAAGTGAAGCTATGAGCTTTTTCCCAGGGCTTACCAGATCCTAAAAACTTCTAGAAGGGAATTTTCCCTGGCTATCAAGCACTTACACCTAGGAAGAAGTAAAACTTGATGCATATTGCAGGATAAATCCTTGGAAACTGCTAAACTGCTCATATTATGTGAAAGGCAGGAAAAAAAAATTCGAGTAAAGCCAGATGGCACATTGCCAACAAGACTGAATTAGGTAACAAAAAAACAATGTTTATTGCTAGCGTTGAGACAGGAAATAATTCATTTTCCTTTAACCAATCCCTGTGTTTATATTATTCCCTTTTCTCCAGAGGACTGGCTCCAAAAAGACCTGGGGGGGGGGGGGGGAAGGGTTGTTTATTTTATTTTGTTTTGTTTGTTTTTGCCTCCTTGGCCAATGAGAGTTGTCCCATGAAGGAGCCAGAGCCATTGCTGTGAGCTGTAGCAGACTTGCTGTGGAAGGTGGGGGGAAGGCAGCTCCCCCAGCCGGGCTGGCACCTGCCCACTGCTGGCCGGGCTCAGGTGGGGCTGACCCATATGTCCTCGGCTTTGTATCCTCGGCTTTCGGCGTGGTGCCTAACAAATGCTGGACACAACAATGATGGGGTGAGTAAATGAGAGAGGGTTTCCCAGGAGGTCTACACAAATTCCTCTACCTCATTCTCTCCACACACACTTACACATAGAGACATTGTGAGAGAAAGAGAGAAAGGGGGAGGAGGAAGAGGAGGAGGAGGAAGAAGAAGAGAGGGGAGATGGTAGAAGTATAAGATGCCCCATGGCACAAAATCATAGGTGGCTGCCTGGGGGGAGGCAGGGCCCGTCCTCATCACCATAACTCGGAGGTCTCAGGCCCCATCGTGGCCCATTTCAGTCATTGATAACATGTAGCACCAGGAGACCAGAATAGGCCACACTGAAGGACGGCAGACTGGGAAGGCCATGGGCACCCAGTTTGCTCCTCACATGTGGTCCCTGGCTCCAGAGCACCCCTTGGGGAAGGATGTGAAATTCTGCTCTTTTCATGGTTGTTTTCCTTTCTCTCAAAGAACTCACTGTTTTCTGCACATAGTGACATTACCAGGCATGAGGAGGCTCTACCTCTTCTTAGTATTATCAACCAAGGGTGTGAGAGACATCCCCAAAGCCAGCTCTCACAGGAAAACCAAGATGGCGCCCACCACATTCAACCCCGTCCCTGCCAATCCACTCTCCCGGGGAAAGGATGTCATTACAACAGCAATGCTCAGCCCACCTGAACGATCATGGCTCCCTGGCATGACAGGTTCCCTGGATAATGAAAATGGCCCGTCTTAAGGGCAATGGAGAGATCCTACTTCATACACATTTTTCTGCTTTAAAATAACAGAAGAAATTGCTGTTCTTTTGGCTCAAGCAAAAATAAGACTTTTTTTGAAAGTCCTATTTAAAGGGTTCATTATCTTGCAGGCTGCTAACTATATACTCTGCAGCACACTCAATAAAAGCTTCATATAACTGTCTTTGAAATTAACAGCCACCTCTTGTGCTTTTCAAGTTATTAAAGATGTTGGCATGGTGGAGAGATTGTAAACTTTCTATACTGGTGATTAGTCAGTGGGACCACATCCCACCAAACCCCCCAGGGCGTTCCTAACAAAAAGCTCCTTGTGACCCAAGCACCAATTTTTCTTTCTTGTCTGTTCATTCTAATTCCACTCAATTACTTCTGAACAAGCTGTTTTATTCCTGTCAACTCATGTTATTTACTAGAGCCCATCAAGAGGACTGAAGTGGAGGCTGATATTATGTAGGATGTTTTGAGACTCATTAAAACACTTTAAAACAATCACCCATTGTGATATTCACAGCCCTATGTAGGGTGGCCATGCCTGGACCATTTGGAGCCTGGATCACTTCATGTATTTGCTATTAAAAGTTTCAGGCTGGAATGGTTTTTGTAACAAAATTTTTTGGACCTAGGGACACAGAATCCAGTTAGGGTTCCAGAAGATTTCTGGGCAAGGACCTGAAAATAAGTGGATTAAGGGGGTGTGAGAGGGAGCTCCTGGAATAGTTCTGTCTCTTGTTGATGAACTGGGAAGAATGGGGGTCAGCCTCAAGGAGCCAGAGAGCTTTTCCTCTCACAAGGGAGTGAAATTTCCCTAGGAGAGTATAGGTAAGAGCAACTTCCCTCTGAAGATGGAGAAGTCCCTTGCTGTGCCATTTTTAGGTCATCATTATCAAGAAAATAACCAAACAATTTCTATGAATAAGGCACAGGGCTAGATTTCCTGAGGGTATAAAGCAGATGTCTGCATAGACGTTAGATCATTAGATGAAGGGTCCATTTAACTGGTGCCACATGGAGTGTCAGGTGTCAGGTGTGTTACAGACAACCAGAGCACTGGGTCAGGGAGGGGCCAAAGCAGCCTTCTGTCCATACTTCCTGCCAACTTCCCCTTGCTCTCCATTCTTGTCTTCCCCATCCCGCTGCCCATCCTCCCCCCTGCTATGAGCATCTACCCTGGGATGAACGGTGGTAGGAACTCTGCCTAGATAGCCCATGGGGGTGGAGGTTGATTTCTGTTCTAGGTCCTTCAGAATCCAGATGGAACCTCTATTCAAGGTTGGGCAGAAAGATTCATGATTTACAAGTTCCAAGGTCTGAAATGTCTTAATTCTTAAAAAAAAAAAAATAAATAAATAATAATAAGGCTTCCTTTCTTCAATAATTCTAAATGCTCTATGATGGCATAGTCTTAAAGCAATGCTTAGAAAAAGGCCAAATCACCTGGCCCACTGCATACATCTCCTCACCCACTTCTAGAACAAGGATTTCTAATAAAGGTCTCAGCTGTTTTCACATGCTCTGTTTATCCCAAGCCTTGGGGTGGTAGGGACAGGCAGAGGGAGTAAAGCTGGAGTCTGAGGCCATCAGGCAGCATTTCCTGCCTGAGGAACACAAGGCAGTGGGATGCTGATCCGTACTCCACGAACAGATGGTTCTTAGTCACGTGAGCTGGAGAAAGATTGCTCACTATGTCCCCAGATCCTAGGCTGGCCATGAGCTTAGAAAGTGCTTGACTAATTGATTTCTAAGATCCCTCCTAACTCTTGAATTTCTAAGATGCAATGGATAGAGAATATGAACGCAATAAATAAATAAATACGGCATTTGACTAAGGCAGTGGTTTTCCATCCAACTGTTTATAATAATCACCTTGGGAGATATATAAAAAATAAAACCCCACAGGCCAATATCCTCCATCTGGTGATCCTCCAGGGCTGAGGTGGGCCCAGCCTCTGCATCTTTAACAACTGACCTGTCAGTCTGGACGTGTACACCAGGCGTCTTAGCTGAGAAGCTGGGGTCACAGGAACAACCGGATGCTTTCCCAGGCGATGAAATGAAGGAAGAGCTAAATCAGGTTTTTACATGCCCACTTCTGTTCACAGAGTTTGGTTCATGGTGATTGTGCCCAGCAGGTTGTTGGAAGATACTTACTTCATCAGAAATCAATAATTTAATATGAAGTTAAACAATTTGTTTTGTTTTGTTTTGTTTTGTTTTAAACCTCAGACTAACACTCAAACCACATCTGAAGGGCAAACATCTTACAGCTTAATTGATAGGTAGGTACCAGCCTTGGCCATTTCCTGGAACCAGATAGAAAGCAATGCTGGCTGCCTGGCCCAGCAGTGTTGGGGACAGAAGAAGACCAGGGTCCCTGAGAGAGCTGACCTTCTTGGTATCATCTGGCTGCAATTAGAGCTGATTCAGCCTTCTGTCCTGGAGGTCTGAGCTTCAGGACAAATGGGCTAAGCTAAGGATGAGGACAGAGAGAGAAGGAGGTCAGGAAGCAGCTCAGACTAACTGCCCAGGCCAGCGAGGCCCATTCTCATACTGAGGAAGCCACCACAGACCCCTGTGTCACGAGCTCTCACATGTACACACAGGAGAGCAGCTTGGCTGCCTAACCACTGGGCAAGCGCTTCCTATAGACTGGGGGAGTCTGGCTCTGCTCAGCAGAACAAGCCAAAAGTGATGAATCTTGCAAATGACTAAAGTTCAGGGTGAAGTGCAAGCCCAGAAAATAAGTCTCATTCCTACTACTCCCTTTTATGTACTCTACAATTCAGACGGCCTGGATGACTCCTTCTTCCTTGGGCGTATCCTCTTCATCTCTTCTCCTTTGTGCAATTGCTCCTGTTTTTCCCTCCCCACTCCTGTCTGCTGGACTCCTACACATAATTCAAGGCCTATGTCAGATGCGTCCTCTACTGATCTTCCCATAGGGGCAGTGGTATCACTCCCCTTGGGAACTGCAGGAATATATTGCTTGCATCTATGGTCCGGTATTTCTCTTACCCAGCTGTGGTTTCTCACACCCTTCTATTGTAGGCATCTGGAAAGTGAAAACTGGGTCTTCATTTCCTTATAGTCTCAGTATGTTTCAACATTATGCTTTATATGAAGCAGAAATCCACAAACGTCTATGGAATGGAAGTTAATTGTGGGCCCACAGTAATTGTGAAGCATCATGACCCTTGCTTGTAGTGGGCAGTCCTTGGCACTCTGTCCATCTCTGCCCTCACCAAGCGCGTGGTATGGCATCAACAGATAGCCAGGCCTCCTGGGCAAAGCCAGGCTCTTGGCTCCTCTGAGTTCTAGCCTCCATGTTGAAAGTCACTCCACTCTGTGCCACATTTGAGAACCTTCTCAAAAAATTTATTTCCCTGGGAAAACTTGGGTGTCCACATGGTTCACATTTTACAACAGGTGAGCAAATTACCTGAATAGTAGACTTAATCCTTTTTCATAATGTAACACATTATTTCTTACACATATATTATATAGAGTTTTTATGTTTATAAATGTTACCTCTCTAAAAACAGTTAGGTTTCCTGGGAACAAAATCAGTTACTCATACAGTGGCAGAAAGGGCACAGGTTTAGGAGTCAGAAAGACCTGAATTTGAAGCTTGTTCTCATGATATTATGGCCAGGTACTTTGATGGTTAATTTTGTGTCAACTGGGTCACAGGGTGCCCACATGTTTGATCAAACATTATATTGGACATTCATGTGAGGAAGTTTTTGGATGAGATTTAAGGTGAAAATGGCAGAATGAGTAAAGCAGATTGCCTTCCATATGTAGGTGAGCTCCATTCAATCAGATGAGGCCTCAATGGAACAAAAAGGCTGATCTAGCCCAATACAAAAGAGAATTTTTCCTGCCTGATGACCTTTGAACTGGAGCATTGGCTTTCTCTGGCCTTTGAACTTGAGCTGAAACATTTGCTTTTCCCAGATCTGAACCCTGCCAGCCTTCAGACTGGAGCTACCCTGAAAGGCTCTCCCTGCCAACTCACCCTACAGATTGTGGAACTTGTCAGCCTCCATAACTGTGTGAGCCAATTCCTTAAAATAAATCTCTATCTATCTGTCTATCTATCCATCCATCATCTCCTATTGATTCTGTTTCTCTGAAAAATCCTGACGAATACTGGCACTTTTAGGCAGATTGCTGAACCTCTTTGAGCAATAGTTTCCTCGTTTATAAAATTAGATCAATAATGCCTACCACTGTGAGAACTAGCTACACTACCCATGCAAATTCCAGGCATGTTGCTTGTCACAAAGTAGGCACTGCTTGTTCAATGCCTACCCCTCCTTTCTCCCCTACTCCTTTATACACAGATGCTCTAAGCTTGCTATAATTGTGTTTTCTGAACCAAAGATGGAGGGAACGTGGATGCAGTGTACTTATAGGGCTGATGTAATATGTGACGATTAGTCCCACCTCTGGAAATCCAAGATGTGCAATCATGTTATCCAGGCTACTGTTCATTTAAATGAAATAAAAATTAAAAGTGCTCCAAAGCAATTCTTGCTAAACATCAAATTTAACACAATGATCAAATTGCCTCTTTAGTTTGGGCCATGGAGACAGAAAGCAGATAAGGGAACAGGAAGACCATTTTGCCACTAGGGCCTGACAAAAAGAGGCACCTTCTCGATTTTGTCACCCGACACCTGTTCCTCCACATGGCTCAGAGGAGGTGTTTGTGACGTATGTGACGTCTGTCCACCTCTGACCTCTGGCCCCGTGCCTCGTTTTTCATGTGTTCTGCTCATAATCTCTCCTGTGGAGTTTGCCTCGGAAGCACTTGAGGGGATTAGCATCCGGCAACAAGCAGGCTCTGCTATTTGGTCCCTAACCAGAGACTCAAATTAAGAAAAACAAATGTGCTTACACTGGCCTTGGGTATTTCCAGTAGCTGGAAAATCCCACTGCTGGAAACCTGGTGAAGTAGTCTCATTATAGCATTTTACAGATCCTGCAGCGGGGGCTGCATTAACCCAAAAGGACCAGAGTGCCCGGCAGAAAAAGAGTCTGCTGATGACCACATCTTTTTTAAATTGAATGGATGTTTTTGTTTTAAAGTGTGTGGCTATTTTTGTTATTGCTGCTAAGGTGGGTTATTCTTGCTGTTGTTTTTTCCCCCCTGAGTTTCAGAGCAAAGACAGGCACATCTTCAGTTCTCTACCCAGGCAAGTAACAGTGATGGCTCCTCTTCCAAAATCCCAGTCCAAAAAGCTCCCATCAGGGTACTGAAACAGACTGCCTGTGGGCACACCATGGAAGAAGAGGACTTTGTTTTGACTGGGGCCTGTGGCACTGGACTTTTCGTGCTCAATCCCTTAAACACAGAGTGCTGTGAATACGGCTTTGATGGTCTTTGGCAAAAGTGGATTTAACACACAGCCACGGGACCAGCAGCTGTGCCTCTGCCACAGAGTTTGACCCCGTCCCGCATAGAGACAGGCATCGTGTGTAATTACTCTGAGCATTTGCCACACAGCAGAATAAACTTGGGGTCTTCCCTCTGGGGACGTTTATGTGTTACAGTGGACTGGATTTGGCCTGAAAAAGAATAGTTGTGGTGTACACTCCATCCCAAGTGCTCGTCCCCTCTCCTTGACCTACCCTTTGTGGGAAGCCAGGAATGCTAAATATTTCTTGTAGCTCTGCCCAGTCCTCTGCTTTATTTACACTCCCTCCACCACCCTCCCTGGCCCCAGCCCCATCTCTTCCTGTGGCAGTCCAGGCGTTCTTCCCTGAGCTGTTGAACCACTGCATTTTTGTTCGAGATGATCTATTAAAGGTATTTCAACAGACAAAAACCCAAAATGATGTGTGCAGAACAGCAAGGCATGCTCTGGCAAGGAAAACGCACAATCTCCTCCCCCGTCCCGACTTCCTGATATTGACCAACTGTATCAACGTTTCTAGGCCAGGCATAAAATACCTTTCTCCAAAAAGTGAAATACGATAGAGTCACCTGAATGAACGGGAGGTGGGAGACAGATGGGGTGCATTTTAAGAGAACCCGCGGGCCACTCTGTGTTTATTCCCTGAAGGGCAAAATTAAGCCCTTCGAGCAAAGTCTTTCATTTTTTGGTTTCTTTTCTAATTCTAGACTCTCCTCTAACCACACTAGGAAGGCAAGTGGGAAAGTGACTTCTTTTGTAGTTACCGCCACTCATTTATGAGGACATTCTCTGCAACAAGTTTGTTGTGTCCCAAAATACGCCTCAAAATCACTTCCAGGCACTAGAACCCTGGAGGTAGAGACTCAAGGAAGCCATCAATGTTTCAAGTATGCAGTAATTGTAAACCTGCTAAAGAAAAACCGTAGGGCTCCTGAGCAAGTCTTCTTCAGCTAGTGTGGCCATGTGTCCCAGTCTGTCTGGGGCAGGCCCCCTTCATGCCTGTTGACCTGGCACAGGTATTAATAGGACCCTCTGTGAAAGAGTCTAGTGTAGATCGTAAATTATACATACATCCTGCCTTTCACCAAATGCAAACGATTTCTGATGTCTGTTTCAATGTGTACAAATATGTTGCGTACAATTCAGCTGGCAGTCAGCCTGGCTTTCTTAAGGACAAGATGACATCTGGACATATTGAGGTCTCATGGTGGTCTCAGGAGCCCAGGTGCTGCTAGTCCTTGGGGCAGGTCCTAAGCTTTGTACTCTGCTGATGGCTACACACCACAAATGAGATTAAAAAAAACAACAACTTTGGACTTAAAAATCAGACACTTGGATTTTGACTAGCAGGCAAAGAAGACCTCTGGGTCTCTGCCCTGTCTCAAGTGTTTGCACTCATGGAAGCTCCTACCTCCTACTGTCTGCATAGTAGATGGTAACCCAGGTAGCTGGGGCAAGGCCCCTTCATCCCAGCTTTCTTTCCTTGCCAGGATGGGTGGAACATCTCTAGGTAGAGAGGAAAACAACATACCTTATCTGCAAATGTCAGAAATATATCAGAGAGTTTGGCTTTGAGGGTAAGCTTGTCCAATTGAGCTGTTTACAATTCTCTGGAGGGGCAGGAGGGATTTGGACACCGGGGGAGAGGAGCAGAGAAGGGATTGATTCATGGTGTACCCTGGACTCTGGGCTTCAGGCATGCACTGAATATTTGACTAATGAGTATGTGAATAAATTGCATTGGTGGGAGAGATTTTTGTCTAGCCTTAAATATTTTTAGTACATCAGGGAATTTTCTCTTTAACAAAACTTCATAGTAAAATATGAACTCATTTTCGGACATTTTAATGAAAATATTACACTTTGGTGTGTCTTATTTTACTCCTTAAGCAAAACTGATTTGTAATTTTGACACTGTACCTATAAAACTAATATTTGTAAAACCCTGTTCAATTTGATTTTTTTTAAATAAACAAATTTTAGCTGGGGTTAATTTTAAATGAATTTGGAAGTGATCCATGATGTTACAAAATGCTTCTTCAACTTCCAAGCTAACCAGGACATTGATGGAGACATGGCAGATGAAGGGTGCATAATAAATGTGAATGTTACTTTCTTTACATTATTATTATTATTATTGCTTAACATTTCGATGCAGCAATTTTCTGATTTCTTTTCTGAATATATTTATGTTCGCTCATTCTTTACGAGGTTTTTGTTTAAGTCCTTATCTTAAACATTGTTATTGTTATTAAATTTTAAGCCTCTTTAATTTTGTGAAGGCAAAAAATGGAAACCTAATAAACACATGTATATGTAAAAATAAAAAGATAACAAAAAGAAATAAGACTTGACTGCCAAGTCCCACTCCGTGGAATTTGGGATGGCGTTTCATAGAAAAGATGGTTTGGGTTAAACTCTAGGGCTGAGAATATAAAATAAAATAATAAATTAATTAATTGTTTAACCCATCCACATCTGTCTGTACGCACCAGCTGATACCTAAGTAGGGTAGGATACAGGAACACAGAAGAAATAAAAAGCCTGTTGGCTTCGATGGGTGTCTCTTTCTTCTGCAACTTACACTTGGGTTAATGGACTGACGGTTAAACAGTAGATTATTTAGAATGGGACAACATATGAATGGACTTTAAAAATATCTGTAAATTCTGTAATCCACTTTGGAGAGATTGTCTCAAACAGAGGACATGAACTAATCCCAAGGAATGAATGCCACCAGAAGAGCTGTGACAAACTCAAGCAGTGAACACTCACACATTGGTAAGCTAAACAAACTGACACCTAGCTTTTGGCAGTTTACAATATGAGTCTATTTGTTTGATAAACAGGTTTGGGACAGCAAATTTTCCTATCTTCTTTGCTAGATGCTGTTGCAAGACTGCGTGCAAGCTCGCTCTGTCTACAGAGCGAGCTGGTGCTCAGGCGGCCCTCCCCTGGGCTCCTCCCTTCCCTTTACTAATTAACATTCTTGACATTTGACTTGACAGCAGTATTTTAAAGGTCTCAGACACAACTCTTGTAAACAAATGTAATATTCTTGGTGTAAATTATTGCTCTTTTATAAAAAAGAGATTGGTACTGTTTCCAAACTTAAGGGAATGCAGTTTATTTAATCGGTTTACAAGTTTCTAAGGTTTTTGTTGTTTTCTGTTTGCTTCAGAACCCACCAGGGATTTCCTCTACAATGAACCCAGTATGGAATTATTCTGCTCTTTAAAAAAAAAAAAATGAAAAAAGAAAATAGCTCCTTTATGAAACAATTGGAATGTATTAGAGTTGTTTATTTATACATTATTGAGTGTTTTGGCATCTGGTTTGTCCTATGAGTGTCATTTAATCCTAGTACCAAAATGGATATAAAGAATAGTAAATCCCATAAAAAGTAGAGTATTCTACTTTTTGCCTTATTCATTTAAGGCAACTACTGTTTCAACCTGGACCAAATAGTCTTTCCCTTAAAGCAACAGAAATACTGGGCTTCCATCACTTTCCATCACAGATTATGTATTTGTCACATTTGGTTAACATGGAGATGTAACCTACCGTTCTAATTCCTTAATTATTCCTCTGATTAAAAACTAACCTATAAGTGTATACTTTAGAAGTGTAGGAAGTGTACAAACAGCTCATCAAGCATGCAGAATTGATTTGGTCCTTGACAGACCAAATCTTATCAGTATGTTAATAACAACAGTGAGAGTGTGTTGCAGACATTAAACATTAACACCAACAAAGTTCTTTCCCATGATGTTCTGGAATTCCAAAATTATGAATCAAAATCAGAGTATACCTGATAGCAATTTTTATTAATAGTTCTTATATGCATTAGTTATTGGTCATTTTTTAGCTGTTCCTGAATTTATTTCACAAAGAATAACAGGTTTTACATTATAAAAGTAAGGTAAAACAAAATCCTACTTTTTATTTACACAATTTGACATAATTTTATGCTCTTTTTCAACTATGTTTTGAAATAACTTTAGGAACAGTTGACATTTAAAGTTGTCTGGCCTCAAATAATAGTGAGTAACCCCCACAGTCCATTAGCCAAACACTGCGTGCAGTAATACTGCTAAAGCTCGTATACGCTTCATCTCATGTAATCCTCCTCAGAGTTGCTTTACTCCACTTCCTATCAAAATAGTCACCATGTACCCCCTTGTGCTCAATCCTATGTCCTTACCAGGCTTTATTTTTCTGCTTTATTACTTACAACTGTGATAATACAGATTTATTTTTCAGTCTACTCCTCTAATAGGATATAATCTTATGAGGACAGAGGTTTTGTTTATCTTATTCTCTACCGTAACTGTGATGTCTAGCACAGAGTTTAACATGTAGAGGGCGCTCAATGAAGATTTGACAAATGTACTCAATAAGTATTCCTGGGATGCCTTCTATGATGTAGGGCACAGTCTCTTGAGTCTCTTGACTTTATAATTTCCAACTGATTGAATTCAATCCAATCCACTAGTTCCTAAGCTAGTCATGTAGAGCACATATTTTCTTCAGAACTGAGCCATTTATGTATCATACTTGTTTTCACAAATACCTACATCTACAGACTGGCTTACTTTGAAGAGAACTTCAAGGAGTTCTTGTTAAGTGCCATTGCTACTTTTTTCAGATAAAGGTTATCTCAGAAATGGCCACTTTATCTGCAGAGAGCTCAGAGTCAATGAACTAGCCTTCTAAAGGTGCCCACATCAGGCACCAACTCTGACCACAGAACAGGTAAGGAGGTGGTGAAGAGAGGTCTCTGGATCCAGATTGGGTCAACTCCGAGCTCTGTGACCTAGGCCATCGTGGTACTTTCTTCATAGAGCAGCCATGAGGGAAAGCTTGCCATGGCCATGTTCAGAGCAGCATGGCAAAGCTGAGGAACTAGACTAGATGGAACACAGGGTGAGTAGACCAGCTGAATTTAATCAGCTAGCTCCTCCTAGAAGAAGCCAGTTTAAAAAAAATATATATATATGACCAGAGTTTTAAAGAAAAACAAAAGCATGAATTAAAGAAGCATAGGGCAATCCTGATAGCCAAGAAAAAAACTTCAGACTGGGCACCGAAAGCCACAGTGGGCTCCAGAAAGGCACTGGGCCTCAGGTGGAGGGACACAGCTGAGATGCACACTGTCCCTCCTTAGCTGATAAACTCAGGCCAGCCTCACCCTACCTGAACCCATTTCTCACCTATTAATTGCGATGCTGGTAACCCAAACCTATAGATTTGTGTAAAGGCTAAAACGATTACAAGTAATATTTATAAAATATTCCTTTTTATTTATTCTTTTTGAGTGCCATGGCATCATAGCTCATAGCAACCTCAAACTCTTGGAGGCTCAAGCTATTCCCTTGCCTCAGCCTCCCAAGTAGCTGGGACTATAGGCACCCACCACAAGACCCAAATATTTTTAGAGATGGATTCTCGCTCTGGCTCAGGCTGGCCTCAAACTCCTGAGCTCAAGCAATCTGCCCGCCTTGGCCTCCCAGAGTGCTAGGATTACAGGCATGAGCCACTGTGCCCCGCCCTAGTGAAAATGTTTCTAAACTGTTAAAGAACTTTCCTAATATGTATTGGCAATGTCTGGTCTAGTAACCTAGTGATGCAATAAAGGAAAGAGCTCCAGGGAAGAATTAGAAAGGCCAGGGTTCGAATGCCTGCCCTTTCCCCTTTTAACTTTGTAGCCTTGGATTGATTATTTGCTCCCTCTGAGCCTTACTTGCTCATCTGTAAAAGAGGGACAGATACTTGTGTGGATTCCAGTACATCTAAAAAGCCCAGAAAAGAACCCAGCAATCATCACTCCCACCACCACCATCATCACGGCCATGCTTAGTTTGAGCACTCCATCATCTGCTGGGCACTGTTCTAAGAGATTCATGTGCATTTAGGCAGATATTGCTAATCTGATGCCCAAGGAGTTTAAGTAATTTGTACAAATTCACATAAGTAAGAGCTTGGATTAGAACCCAGGCAGTGGAGCACAGTTCACTGGAGAAGTGATTGGCAATGGCACTAAACTGCTACTGACATAGGCCTGCTTTTAAAAGTTCTTTGGTGAAATAATAGACTGTCAGAAGAATTTGTCTTTTCCAAGGCATTTGATAATAGAAAAGAGAAATCCCTTTGGAAGATCCTTAGAGCCATCTCACCTGCTCCTTTTAAAAGGATTCTGCTAGAAAATATGTAATTGATACCACTTCTAGGAAAAAAGAAAAGTTATATTAGCAATGAAAACTGAAACCCCTGCTTCAACTCTGAGCTCTTCTCTGTTTGTAAAATCCCTAAAGATAATCCTGGCCAGCTTTGGGGCTGCTCATATCAGTGACGGAATGTCTCGAAGTTCACCAAGGACTAGGTGAAAGGCTAGAAAGGAAAGAGAACATTACTACATGGGGAAGCAACAAGATTTGATTAGTTAAAAGGGTAGGAAATTATAGACCAGAGCAGAATGGCTGGTTCATCCAATTTTTCTTAGCCACATGCAAGGCCATAAATCCACAGGGCAGGAGAAAGGTAGCCCTGTGGCTTAAACTTTAGGCAACTTCCTCTGGAGGAATCATATGCCTATTTCTAAATCCTTCGTGCTTGCCCTCTGGGCCATAGGTCAGAGCCACTCGTGATAGAAGCTACCAGTCGTTCCTTGCAAAAGACCAGTCCATCCTTTGGCCTGGGTAAAAAGGCCAAGGGAAAAAGGCACTTCATCCCAAGTTTCCCCTGTTAGGTATTTCTCATTTGTGTGAAATATTAGCAGCGATTCTAGACATACAAATCTAGGTAAGACCCTTTCTCTACACGCGTCATACATAGCACCTCTGAGGGGCTAGAGTCAGGGCCTGAGACTGTGCCAACTTTGAGACCCTGCAGTATTCTGTAAACTTGCACTTCCATGTCTTATCATGATCATCTGTCTGGCTGTGGAATGGGTCTTTAAATTAGTAAGATTTTGAAATACCACATGCCCAGAGAATTCCTAGGAAGAATATGGTCATAAAAATAAAACCACACTATTTACAAAAAAAAAAAAAAAAAAAAAAAAAAGACAACAGAAACAGAAAACATAAATTAAAGCAATAAAACACATCTATTGGGAATGACTGGGGCAAGATGGAAGGCCCTGTCTACAGGCCACACTGAAATGTTCTATTAAGTTTTAAGCAATCATATTTACAACAGATATAAATTAAATTAACAGTGAGACCATAAAATAGAGCAGCTGTTCTCCATCTCCACTGATGACAAAAACAAGAGAAAGAGGCTGGTTTGAGGTAAGGAAGACTTCCTGGCAGTGAGAACTATGATACTAATGGGAGCAGTGAAGAAAGGTAGAAAGTTTAAGCCATCTGCACTGATACATATTTAACAGACACAGATTAAATTAATTTTACATGCACCTTGAAGCCCTTTGCACTTGACCAAAGTTCTTTTGCTGGCCCTTTATTTCTATGTACATTCTGCTATCATACTCTAAATGAAGCACCTTACAAAATAGCTACAAGAATGTACAAATGTACATCTAAAACAATTGTGAAAACTAATTAGCAACTGTTAATCTGAAGTGAAAAATCATCACCTATGCCTGTGTTTCAGTAGCTTGGTTTAAGGTCAAGAAATCAAGGGGGGGGGAGGATGGGCGGAGGGAGGGTGATTGGTGGGACCACACCTACAGTGCATCTTACAAGGGTACATGTGAAATTTACTAGGTGTAGAATATAAATGTCTTAACACAATAACTAAGAAAATGCCGTGA
>CAUYPK010141148.1:0-10270 GCA_963574355.1 Loris lydekkerianus | reverse complement strand
CCTCCTCCCTCCCTCCCCTCCCTTTCCCCCTTCCCCCTATTCTTAGGTTGTAACTGAGTTATAGCTTTCATGTGAAAGCCCTAAATTAGTTTCATAGTAGGGCTGAGTACATTGGGTACTTTTTTTTCCATTCTTGAAGTACTTTACTAAGAAGAATATGTTCCAGCTCCATCCATGTAAACATGAAAGAGGTAAAGTCTCCATCTTTCTTTAAGACTGCATAATATTCCATGGTGTACATATACCACAATTTATTAATCCATTCATGGATCAATAGGCACTTGGGCTTTTTCCAAGACTTAGCAATTATGAATAAGGTTGCAATAAACATTCTGGTACAAATGTCTTTGTTGTAATGTGATTTTTGGTCTTCCGGGTATATGCCCAGCAGAGGAATTACAGGATTGAATGGCAGATTTATTTTTAGATCTCTAAGTATTCTCCATATATCTTTCCAAAAGGAATGTATTAATTTGCATTCCCACCAGCAGTGCAAAAGTGTTCCCTAAGAAAATGCCAGGAAGGCTATGTTAACCATTGTGATGAAAATGTGTCAAACGGTCTATGAAGCTAGTGTATGATGCCCCATGATCATATCAATGTACACAGCTATGATTTAATAAAAAAATAAAAATAAAAAAAGAACTGCTTTTCTACAGGTGGAAGTATCGAGAAAATGGAGTAAAATGTTTTAAGATTGTATCCTTATGATACAGCTTCGGGGAAGTATATGATCCTGACCAATACTGGTGGGGGTTTTCTTACAGCAATCTTTACACCACATTCTTACACTCTTATAATATCTTCTATCATTTTTTCCCCATTGATGCTGATAAAAGTTTGATGACAGTGATGAGGTGAGGAGAGATTTATATCTTGAAGTCCCTTTGACATATGAGGATGAAAAGGGAAAGAGAAAGTCTGGTAGTGTATTTCACATGGGACACAAAGCTGAAATATTCAGACTGTATTGTCGTACAGCAACTCTGATTTCTGAAATATTGAAGAGAGGAATATTTCATTTTTTATATCAAAGAGATGATCATTATTAGAAGATACTATTACTTGCTAAGTGACTAATTCACAAAGAATACATTTAGAATCTAGGACAATGGCCAGGCTGTCATTTGAGTGAAGTAAAGACCTGGTCCCACTTTTGCCAGTGTTCCTAATAAAGCCCAACTCCTTATGTCAGATGTGAAATTCAGATATCTTCTTCTGAAGGAAGTTGCAAAGTTATTGAGTTATTGAGTTACTGCTCAATAACTCTGCAACTTCCCTTTTATTTTGAGAATCAACCAAACATGATTTGGAAAAATAATAGAGGGTTGCTTTTAATATAATGATCATGTATTTTGCCAAGTAACTATTGATTGTGTTAGTCTGCTGCTCCAATTTTTCCGCTGACAATGTCTCCTTACCTCCTCTACAACTTAGATAACGTAGAAATGGGCTCTAATACATCTGTCAAATCAAATTCTTTGTAAAACACATTTCTCAATTTGTCTCTACTCATTTTTGACTTCTGGGCTTCACAGGTGCATCACATGGCTGTTTTCTCTGCCTGAATACAACTGTGTCTGTTGCTTCATAGAATCTTCTCTGACCAAACATCTGAACTGAAATTCCCCTTGTCTCTGCTCCTATTTATACTTTTATGCATTTTCACCCTTGATTTACTTTTCTTTTTTGATCTCCAGGTTATAAATTCCTTGACAGCAAAAATATGCATGATTGTGTTATATTTCCTCAGGAATTAGCATAGTCTCTAGTATGGGGTACGGGGTACGTGCTCAAAAAATAATTCACTAATGAATAAAATGCACTTACCTCATGTCTCTAGACATGTCTTGTTTGTGCTACTGAATCACATAACCACAAATCATTGCCAAGAAGGACCCACATATAGGGTGGCGCCTGTGGCTCAAAGGAATAGGGTGCTAGCTCCATAGACAGGAGGTAATGGGTTCAAAACCGGCCCCAGCCAAAAAAAAAAAACAAAAAAAAAAAACCCTCATACATGTGTCATTTTCAACTCATTTAATTCCTAAATAGATAAACACACAAACTCAAAATAAAATTACTATAAATACTAGTACTACTAAAATATCCTAAAAGAGATGATTATCAATAATATAATCTAACATCTGTTGAGTGCTTAATATGTGGTTAATAAAATAATGTATAAGTACTAAAAGCATATGCAGACACAGGTACTTTATGAGTATCATCAATTTCAATCTCACAAATAATCTATAGTGGAGATAGAAATATGAAAGTTAATTTAAGACAGGAGGAGGAAGTGACTCAGGCAGTATGGCTTAGGCCAAATGCATCAGAGGGTTAATCTAAGGACTGTTTGTCTTGAAAGCAAATTATTATTTTTGAATAGTGTATTTTATAACCTCTAGAAAGAATTTTATATTTTAATAATGAAAGTATTATCCAATAAATGGCAATTATTTTATTGTCAATTTTATCTTAAATTGCTCTCCAGCTGAACTATTTATTCAATGCTTCAGTCTCACTTCCATGAGACAGAGCACACATTCTCTCTCAGAACCTTAACATGTTAAGGTTAGCTGTGCTCACATAACACTCATCAAAATGTGTGGAGACTACAACTGGCTCCAAAAGGCAACAATGCTATAGATATTAGCCCAGGCAAGAAAAGATATGAAGACTATATAGCAATGAACATTAATTATTTATTATATTATTTTAAGATTATGAGTTTTAATTATATAAATAGTAAAAATATTAAAATGTTTGGGCTTAAACTCTAGGCAGATGCAAAATGACGTAGTTTTCTGTAATGATATAAAAAATTAGAATTTGCAAATATAATATATGATTTTCATTATCTTGAATTTCATTATATTTATGCCTGAAACTTTCAGGCTACATGTTTTAAACATTGCTTATACAACCATCCTGTTTATAAAATAAGGATAATAGATTTCTTCATTGAAGGTAAGAATATGGCAATAAATATGCACCAATTCTAGTTTAGATCCATGTTTATATTGTCTTCCAAGTGCCCAGAACTCTAGATACTCCTTGGGTAACAATTTGTTGAAAATGAAGTTTTTTAGCTAAGCACAATGGCTCACGCCTGTCATCCTAACACTCTGGGAGACTGAGGAGGGTGGATTGCTTGAGCTTAGGAGTTCAAGACCAGCCTGCACAAGAGTGAGACTCTGTCTCTAAAAATCCCTGGGTGTTTGTGGTGGGCACCTGTAGTCCCAGCTACTTGGGAGGCTAATGCAGGAGGATTTCTTGAGCCCAGGAGTTTGAGGTTGCTGTGAACTGTGACACTACAGCACTCTACCTAGGACAACAAAGTGAGACTGTCTCAAAAACAAAGAAAAAAGAAGAAGATTTTTTTCCCCTCATAATGTTACTTTAATTATTATCAGGTACAGTTCTTAAACTCAGATTAAACTAAAATGTTAGAAATTAGCAGATATTTCCAGTATGTGTAAACTCAAGTGTAAGGGTTGAAATTTAACCTATGAACAAAACTGTGAAAGCTCATGACTAATTTCTAGGACTCATAACATTTCTAGGATTCTTTTACTCTCACTTTGAAACCAAGATCAACGGTATTAACAGTATCAATATATAAAACCACCCATCCATGCGTATGCCTCTCAATTGATAGTATATTTTGCATATATCACTGATACAACTTGCCAGGATAAAGTGGACTTTCATAGGCCATTTGCATGGAAAATCTCCTTAATCTTCTACCCTAATGGTTCAGAATAGAGAATAAATATAGAAAATACTGCTCACATCTGTAAACTTCTTTTAAAATTAATTTTCCAATTATTTGGCCATTATTTCATAACCTTTTAAAAAAATGTAAAATTAGTTAACATTTAGAAAAATAAAATCAAATGTCACTACAAACTGTAAGAACAGGTTAATCTTGCAAAATAAACAACCCACTATAAAGTACACCTATGTTTAATTCTGTTAACTATAAATTTTAAAGAACACATCTGCTTTATAATTTACTCTGTCATCCAGAAAAAAAAAAAAAAAGGTAAAAGTGAAGCATACACAGGAAAATAATTGCAAAGGAAATAAAACAGCTCAGCTCCAATTAACTACTTGTAACTTATGAAAATATGTGAAAATAGGGAGTATTATTATAAAAATTTAAAAATAAAAAACACACAATAAACAAAATGTAAAAATCATACCTCAACTAAATATTTTATAAACTATTTCCAGAAACTATAAAATTAAAGATACATATTGCAATATTAGGACAGTAATAAATGTCAAAAGTTTATAGAATTGTGTATCATCAAATCCTGGACTCATATTCATTATTACTTCACCTGTAAGAAAACTGTTCATGTTGCTGAGATCATCCACTTTTTAGGGATATCTGTTAGTATTAGGTATGTCACAGGAAATTTCATTAGTCATCAATGATACCTTCCACGTGCTATTTTAGGTTATTTAGTATGAATTTTCGGATTTCCTTAAGGACTAAGTTTGATAGTTGATATTTCTGGTATTTCACTTTGACGCTTTTATTTTTATTTTGAAGGTACAAACTCATTCTTTCAAATTCATGTTTTAGGTGATGATTATCTTTCCAATATTTTTAGCACCATTTTTGAAACCATAGATAAGTAAAAAATCCGTGTTATTTTTGCATATGAATTCTGTTGTGGAACCAGTGCAGCACAGACAGCTCTAAATACCAAAGAAGCATTTGGCATAGTGGTTGGATAAAGATGCAGAGCTGGAACCTAGTCCCAAACCAAATACTCATCAAAAGAATCTCATGGAGCCTGTATGATGGTTGGGTGAGAGCATCATCCACTGCAGCTTTGTGAAACCCAGTCCATCAATTACAGAGGGTGTGGACTGCAAAATGACCTACAAGAACTATTTATCAGGGAAGGGTAACCATGAAAGGCCATGACAGATCTGGAGCTCCTTATGTCATCCGTTCAGACACCTGTTGCAATACTTCACAGTTCCACTTGTTTCTCTGCTGCGTCCTCTCTCTCTGGTATCTCACAGGTGTTGATAAGGACAATGCTTCCCAATAATCGTTCTGCAAATACTTCTCAATTTCTGGACATTTTTGAGAAACCTGACCTAACACAAGTAAATGAATCTGGGAGAGCCATGGGCCATCTGGTCAGAGCATCAACATTGTTTCCTAGCAACTCTGAGGTACGTTGTCCATTTCACTTACTCCTAAGGATGGCCTGTGTTAGAGACCTCTGTCTGGAAGCACTTAAGGTTTTCTGAATTAGCTATTAGTACAAGTACTGCCACAGGATGCACAGCTCCACTGAACAAATTTTCTAGCCTTCTGCAGAATTGAAGTGTAAACCTGACAAACTAATTTTTCAAATGAATTTACAGAGATTTCTGCCCAAGTAAGACAGAGGTAGAAAGAATATTGTACTGATACGGAGTTTCAGGTTCTTGATCGCAGCAATTTGAAGAATGAATCGAGGAACCACAGGATCAGTGGTAAGTCAGGATTTATTCACAGAAACAAAAATTACAACTACAAAAACCAAGAGGGGAACAAGCTCTCCTGCTCCCTCTTTGAGGTCTGCCATCTGGCTCCCTGCTCAGGGTGTTATATACTGGCAGGGGGGTTGTTATAGGGAACTCAAAGTTGACTTTGAGGGTGTAGGTCTTCATCAGTTACAGCCAGCTGTCTAATGAACTCTCAGGCCTTGGAAACTGACAGGAAATCCACCAGTCAGAAGTGCAAGTGGAGGAGACAGCAAGGTACCATCATGAAACTGACCAGTCCAAAGTCCACGTGGAGGAGACAGCAAGGCACAGTGTCTCCCCAGCAGGTGTCGGCCCTTCCATCAAGCTGGTTCCTCCAGCCGCAGCAGCATCAACACCTTCCGGGCTAAGGCAACAGGTTGTGGTGCCACCTTGTCCTGCATCAGTTCTCAGAAAAGAAAAATAGATTTCCTGCTTTTACTGCTTATGAGAATTTTAGATGGCAGCGTCTGTGGCTCCATAAGTAGGGCACTGGCCCCCCCATAAACCAAGGGTGGTGGGTTTGAACCCGGCCCCAAACAAACTGCAACAAAAAATAGCCGGTGTTGTGGTGGGCGCCTGTAGTCCCAGCTACTCAGGAGGCTGAGGCAAGAGAATCCCCTAAGCCCAGGAGTTGGAGGTTGCTGTGACCTGTGACGCCATAGCACTCTACAGAGGGTGATCAAGTGAGACTCTGTTTCTAAAAAAAAAGAAAAGAATTTTTGATGATAAATGAGCTGATAACAACAAGTATCTGCTATTTTTAGGAAAAATGTCTTTATGTCTCACCTGTTATCAGAATATTCAGAATGTTTGAATAACATTTAAAAATTTAAAATTTACGTATGGAAATATTGGTAAGATTTCCTCCATCCCACCTATATTCCAAAGTCTACTAATAGGTGCCTAATAGATATATTTTTAGTTTCATATTATAAACATCATTTTACCCTTCATTTTGATACTTTTATATTCATTTGCTTATATAATTACTGACTATTCATTTTTATTTTTCTAATTCTTAATGTTAATTAATTTGAATATGTATTTAGTAGTTATAAGGCTAGTATCCAGAATCATCTAAACCTCTTAGCAACGAAGAAAATAAATTTTGTTTTTGAATCATGGCATTTAATTTCACAGTAATGATCTAGTGGCCTGAATTTTTTCTGAAAACTCTACACATCTACACAGTAACAAGGTTCTAAACTTTAGGTCACTTTGAAGTTGCCCTCAAATTTTTTCTTTACTGGACCTTAAATTCATACTTACTTCCCAGGCACAGCTTCTCTCTAAGAACTTACTGACACATCTAAATTACATACTTTACAATATGTTAACATGAATTTAAAATAAATCCCATTTTCAGCTTCATTGTACCAACATATTTACTTACCATTATGCATTTTTCCTCACTTTGGTTTTTTGTTTATTACAAATGTAAAAGGTAAAATAGAGCGGATACTGAAAGGTGTAAGTATAAATTGTTTAGTTTTATTTATAATTTCTACATATAACTGTATGTATTCTATATAGTCCTATGTAACTTTCAATTCCTTTTCTTCCAAAAATTTGAGACCTATAGCATTTAATTTAATTCTATTTGCTTTTTTGTTTTAAAATATAATCTCTAATGAAATTGGAATTTTTTTTTGTTAAATGGTGTGAGATAATTTTTTTGTCTCAAGTTTCAAGACAACATTTCCAGTATTATTAAATATTTAATAAGTATTGCCTTTAGTCTCCATTAATTTAAGGATTATCCTTACCATATATTATTTTATATTTAAAAATCTGTTTTATTGCACATAGTTCCTCAGTTTAGTCTATGTTATCATGAGTTTCAATATAATCATGAGTTTGATGCTCAAATCAGCATGGGTCTGAAAGGTGAGTAACCTTGAACAACTAATTAATATAACTAATTTCCTCTTCTGTAATGTGTGATAACAATAATTATTCTTAAATCATACTGAGAACTGACTATGAGTCTATTTTATACTCACCACCAGAATCAGTGAATGATAACCTTTTACTAGTTACCAGTCCGTTCATTCATCCAGTTATTTCATTATACTGTTTAACACAATATAAATTTATTTAGCTCCCATTAAGTTTCACACACTATGCTTGGCATTTGGAATATATTATCTGAGGCATTTTTTAAAAGAAATAGCCTTTGTCTCCCAATATGTGAGAATGTTTTGACAAGAGAGAACAGAAATAATACTGTTTGTACCTGATAATAAAAGTGAATATTTTTTTGCTAAGTTAATGACTGGAAGTCCAAATAACTCAAGTTGTGGGTCTCCAGGAGACGGTTTCTTAAATTGCTGATGCCTCAGTTATGGTGTGTATATTTAGAATAGATTACACTGTTATAATACAGGGCCTAAGTCTAAGATACACTGTTGGCACTCTAATAGTAAATCCTAGGTAAATTAGTGTGGAAATAATTGAGATTGTATTTACTGATTGTTTTTGTATGTTTAACATGTACTTCACAATATACTTTTGATCTGTTCACTTACAGTGCACTTCTTTAATGCCACGGGTTACTCTTTTAGACTTCTGTCACTACTAAGTCCATAGACTGCATTTGTTTCTGGACTTTGCATTAAAAATAAAAGTTAGATGCAGCTACATGACCAGCATCTGCCATGATTTGACAGTTTGGAAGGAAATAGTAAGATTAATTTCATAGATGTCTTCGCTATCTTTCTTTATTGTGTATTCTATTTGCATTCACTGATAGCTGTTTCAGGTTAAAATTCATATCCAGCATGGAGTTTTATTGGAACTGCATTAATCTCTAAATAACTTAGCATGAGGTGGTATCTTTATGATGTTCAATCTTCTCCTTCTGGAAATCTCTTTATCTCACTGTTTGCTCAAGTCTTTTATACTTGTCGGGAAAGATTTGTGCATTGATTATTGAGTATCGTATATTTTATATTATAATATTTTCCAAATATTTGTGGTTTTTATTGTTTTCATGAATAGGACTTATTTAATCCTAATCCACTTGCTGATGGTGTCTGCTGCTTGTAAATTGCAGCCACACAAAAGGCTAATGTATCAGAGCAGAATCATATGAATCACTGATGTTACCCCAAACCAAACTGTGCTAATGATTAATGAAGAGTACAAGTAAATATAAGGCACAAATATATCAGACTCGGTCTGTGGAAGATTCAGAGTTGCTAGACACAGCTCCCAAAACACCCGTTCCATGTACCAGGGTACATTTTTGTTTCAGAGTTATTAAATTAAACAAGCAGAAAAGTAATAATAGCCTGAATCTGTCTCATCAGCATGTATAATTAAACAGATCCTATGCATGATAACAAACAGAAATAATCAATAGCTAAACTAAAATCTCTTTTAGGAGGATTTTTTTTTTGGACTAAACAGTCAAATTTTAACTAATTAAAAGCAACTGATTATCAACCAATCCCAGACAGCTGACTGATCAGACCACGCCCAAACGAGGCAAAAGCCTAACTGTGGTCAATGACAATCTATTTTTCTTCTGTATGAGGCCTAAGAAAGCTCACTCTCACCCGCATGCTGGGTGGAGCCCTCTCAACAGCTTCTGGTTGTATTGCCTATTGCACGAACCATTCTTCACTAAAGTGAACTTGTTAAATTTAATTCATCAGTGTTATAGCAGAATAAAATAAGCAACATGTGTGACATACGATGGATTCTTAATATTGAGTTTCAAAAAAGCTTTATCCCATAAATCCAGATTTCAGGTTTATTTACAATAAGCAAATAAAAGGGGGTAAGGATGTCCTTTTTATACAGACATTCCTTCAAGTATTTTATAGCTATCGCATCACATCAAAATGTTATGTTTTAATATCTGTTAAATTTGAAGGCAGACTATATAATTATTATCTTAATTTTGAAAGATTAAAGGGTGCTGGTATCAATAACTGAAAAGTGTTTTTCCTGTCTCTCTCTCACACACTCATATATGTGTAAACACATCCCTATACAATGAATCCCAAATAAATTTAGCAGTAAAATAGCAAACTTTAATTAGAAAATGCATACGCTACACCACATTAAGAAAAGACCCATGTATACTTTTCACAATCTCTGACACCACAGGTAAGCAATATAGTCCTCAAAAACTCTGTACCGGTTGGACATCCCTACCAGCATTAACTACAGTTAATCAAAAAATGTATAGTAATTCTACTCTTTGTTTTTGTTTTATAGGCTTCCATAGTTTCATTTCCAAGATCTGATGAAAAATAGAGGTGAAGTAAATATACCTGTCAGAATTATTATTTCAATTATCAGTCTCATGATAGAAAGGTAAAATTAAATTTGACCTTTTTACCAAATTCATGAGTCCAATAAAGAATATTATGTAGGGTATACTTACCTATAGTGTGTGTTTACATATATATAGTGTGTATTTACATATATGAATATATATGTATATATATATATATATATATATATATATATATATATATAGAGAGAGAGAGAGAGAGAGAGAGAGAGACATATATTTGATGAACCAGTGTTTCTCAGAAGAGTTATAGGGATTGTACTTGAGCTGTCTCCCAATTCTTCTTCTTGCAGTTTTTTTTTTTTTTTTTTTTTTTTTTTTTTTTTTGGGGGTTGTTTTTTAACCACCACCAACAACAAAAGGTATAGTTTGCAAAATACTTTTTGCCACTGGGGCCGCCACTCCCAGTTATTATTTTTT